>JAYMTT010000804.1:0-11392 GCA_036898025.1 Hypseocharis bilobata
TCCCCTTGGTAGCCCTGCAGCAACTCCCCCACCAGCCAAAGCTTCTATTGCTAAAAATATATGTGCTGGACCGCTGCCACTGAACATTTGCAATAGAAAAGAAATATTATAAGAGCAACTTCAGTTGGCCAATCTCTATCAACCAGAAGAAATAAACATCTACAGAGACACGTCTTCTGGGTGTGACTGCTTGCTAAATGAACCAATTGATCAGCCAAAAATACTGTCCAAGGGTAATACTATAAAAGGCATTGATTGTTAGGGTATTGATTCAGAATGATATTAGTATAATGATAAAAGCCTCTTCTATTGAACCTTTATCCAACCCAACCCAGACTTCCTAAAGGCATATCATGGGAGAGGTGTACTAAGAAATGACTAATGCTGATTCAATTAGGTTTGATTTGTACTATACACTAAGTATTATTTGACAGCTAAACATCTCTACTGAAAATAAATCTTCAGAAGCAAAACCAACATTCCGAGCTGTTTTAACCCAGGACAGGCTTGAGAAGTTAATAAGCAACATTGGTCAGTCTAGTTATCAATTGAGGTTGAACAGAATCAGCCATAACTGAGCTGCCTTCTGAAGCCACATACCTCAGGCCAGTGACTGCATCAAATAACTTCTCATCAGCTTTCCATATCTTTCCAACTGATCCAAATAAACTGGTTATGAGTTCTCCATCCTTTTTCGTTGCAGCATCTCCCAAGCTCATAACTGTAAATGGAAGTAGATTAGAGACCTGTACCATTTTCATGGAGTTTTTACAAACCATTGAAGAGTAGACTATGTAGCATTGTTGCTCTAGCTGAAGATACATGTACCGTGACAAAGACTAAGTTTCTAGGATATAAAGTGCATGTTATTTACATTTTTCACTTCTTCAATAAGAAGAATCCACTATGTACTCGAGAGACTAAAAATAGTATGTCAACATACTTTCTTATGTCAGAAATATCTTAGCAGTCAACTATTTTGCCACAAAATACTTTCCTAAAAGGCATTGAGAAGAATGATAGTATTTCTGCATAATGTGACAATTCAAGTTGACATCAAATGTTGCACCAACATGATATATAATATTTAAAGATCAAAGGAATAGATAAGCAACTTCTGTTAAGCATCAGTACCGGAACCTAAAGAGAAGTTCAATTCGTAAGAAAAGCATGCTAACTTTTTGTGACTCTTGAAAGTGTTTAGGCCTACTAACCCTTCTTGGAAGTACCAGAAAGCCACTAATCTAAGGTGATTTGAAGCCTTGAAGGCTCTAATTGGCTAGGAAAGCATTGCCTGAGATTGAAGCTATTATCTTAAGCCCCATATTAGGTGCAGATAATACCAATGGATAAAAGGGGCCATTGGTAAACCCTTCCATATTAAAAGGTGGTATTTTCAAAGTGATATAATGAGCCGCAGTCACTTCAAATTTGAAAAATAAAGAGTCAACAAAACCTCTAAACCACTTTTGTAATTCAAAACAGCCAGCACAACTGAGGCAGCAAAAGCAGGAAGAATTCAATAAACTTCGACCTGCTACATATGGCAAATTGAGTCTCTCACTTATTGCTATTACTATATCCGCATTTTTTTTAGTAATTAAAAGTAAGGACAACTTCTAGCCCAAATTTAAAGAAAATAGTTGAAGAAGATGAGAAAAAAATTTCAGATCTATGAAGTCCCACATGCATACATGCATCAAGCACTCAGTAAACTCAAGAAGTCAGCAGAAAACATGGTAATGCAGTCATGGAATACTGATCACATGATGAAGAAATTGACAACGTAAGGAAAGAAGGAAACAATACCTGATGCTGCTTGACCTACAGCAGCAGGAGTATTTGGCATCACCCTGATAAATCGACTTTGAGCAGCCCATTCCTAAATTAAAAAATCACTTCAATGAACCATATACACTTCAACAATTAGAACTAAAACATATAGTAAAAACCCTAAAAATCCAATTACAAGAATGTAGACAACAAAAAGTTCAATAGTTGAAGGTGGAAAAGACATAGATAACGGGTTAGAAATTTGTGGCTGCCAATAGCAAGAAGTTTTCCAACTTAGACATCCAATTTATGATATTTACATTAAAAAGGAATAAAAAACGGTTATGTTAAATTATATCTAATCCAAAAAGTCTTGGCTTTCTCGCAATCAAGAAGAATTTTGTTTAAGCTAATTATAGGAGGCAATCTAATTACAAGGACAACACTTGCTCTTCATTAAAAGACAATACTATCTCCTCAATATCCTATTACGTTCAAGTTATGTAATCAGGCGAAACTTTTGTAAGGAAGTAGCAGGGTTAAGTGATGTAACAAAAACTTATTCTAATTGCACAAGTGGCTCATGAGAAAGAACCATACCGCATTGCAAAATGATCTATACCAAAATAAGAAGGAACCAATTTCCGTACTTAAAGTTTCAAGGAGCCACTACATCAGATGCATATTTGATGCTCATAATAAGGTTAGAAATCTTAATCTATAAAGCAAATGGAGAAAGTATTAAATTAAAAAGGTCGAGTCAACAGACCTGAAGATCTTTCAACTTCACTCCAGCAGCAACTGAGACCAGTAGTTTCTTTTTTGAAAGCAGTGGCTTCAACTCCGAAAGCACATTTTTAACTGTAACAGTACCACAAGAATAAGAAACCCATCAATGAATGAAAACGCTTCGTGGCTATATATTCTCAGACAAGCTAAAGTGTACTGACATTACTTTTTTTTCTAATAAAAACATAACCTAAATATGGTTGCAAATTTTTAACATAACTATCAGAGTATCTACTACTAATACCACTACATGTTTCACAATATGTTGTCTAAAACTACTGTTAGAATAGTCCAAACATCACCACAATAAAACACATTGTATCCAAGTTCCCATTTGCACACGCAACATACTTCAAAAATAGAAATCTTCTCTGTTCCATTTTGAAATCTTAAAAAAAAGCTCAAAAACACCATATTGATTCCAATCATTCAACAAATTAATTCATTCAACTATAGAGGAATTAAAGCTTCAGCTGACTTGACAACAAAGTATGGTGAGTGCGGGCTTTACCGACTTGGGGCTTCACTGAGAAAACGATCACATCACTGTCTTCAACAACCTAATAATAGATTAAAAACAAAAAAATATAAATATAAATGAAAGAACACTAATCAGAAGCAGTGTTTGGTAGCCGAGAAAATGAAGGAAAGAAATCAAGCAGAGAGAGAGAGAGAGAGAGAGAGAGAGAGAGAGAGCGAGAGAGGGAGGAGTTATACGGCGCTGTTGACCGGGAAGACTTTGACGCCGAAGGATTCGAAGGCAGTGATGCAAATGGGATTCTGGAGAGAAGTACAAATGCGGGAAGGAGGCAACACTCCCGATTGGACCACTCCTCTCGCTATGCTCTCCGCCATCTTTCCTGCTCCGATAAACCCTAGCTTGTACGTCTCCGTCGGGATCGGTAACAACTCCATTGCTTTGCTTCCCGGTGATTGTACGACGTCGTTCTCTTCCACCTATGCAGTTCTTCAGTCCCGGATGGTTTGGAGATGGAGGCAAAACACACAGAACAGAATTGTATTTTGTATCTTAAATTCTTAATTGTTGCTGTACTTCTATGAGTGGCTAGTCAAATGAGTAAACCACACATCACAATCCTCTGTTTAAAGTGGGCCGTTCGTTTGGCCCATTTTCGGCTTTACATATATATTTTTTTTCTTTCAAAAAAAATTAGTACTAGAATAAAAACAAGAAAAATTCATATTCTAATTTTTCATCTAATATAAGGCCTACATCTGCATGTGTAAAGTAATCCAAAATGCTCGAATTGCTGCCCAATCTGCAAAGTTCCAAAACGTATACAATTTAAATTTTAAAGCATATATTTCATTTCAATCAAAAAAAAAACAGAATTTAAATTCAAAATCAAATCAAATTAGTGATAATGATAAGAATTTCATTTTTGAATATTTCTAGCATCACAAATCTGACAAGAGCTTCCCAGCCAAAAAGATTTTGGGCTTCTGACCTCTTTTCTGGAATAATCATAATTACATAAATAAGTAGAGTTCATATTGCTAGTCCTTAAATTTCCACCAGCAATGACTCTTGAGACAAAATATGATGAAAAATAGAGGAAAAGAAGAAAATTTACATTAGTCAAGTGACCTTGAATCTTTGATCTACATTATGCTTACAAGTCAAGTCTCTTAAAATAGTGACTCTGCAAATTGGGGGGCCTCCAAGTCAAGCTCTTGTTTCATGATACAGTTCATAAACCAGTCACTGCTGAAAGTCCATATCCCTTTCTTCACAGCCAAACGTGCTTCGTCCATGTCTTCCTCGCATGTCACAAAAATTGTTTTTGACAATTCGTTTACTTTGTCCAATCCTCCAAGTATCTGAAATTTTAACACAATTATCAGTACAACACTTACACCACACAGAAGAGGGGCTTAAATGCGTGGTGGGGATATAAAGGTATGTTTAACTAAAAAGTAAAAACCAAGCCTTATTCTCCAAGACTGTCGTTGTAACTTAAATATTTATTAACTAAATAAGATGTTGACCAAACTACAATTGTGTATTTCGTCCATGCTTTTGCTGCATGTAGCAACATTCACACCCCTCAAAACCTCTATGAAAGAGTGCCCTGTTGGTAAACTCGTGCAAATTGTTTCATCACAAGCATAGTTCAATAGTCGATCAAAAAATTACTACTTCTAAAACCCACATCTAGAAGAGTGTTTGCTAGTTGAATAGGAAGAAAAATCTTAACACAATTATCAGTACAATGTCTGACGCAATTGCATTAAGCCTCTAGAAACAGAAGTTCATTAAATCCCAGGAGCCTTAATAGAGCTATGCAGGACTTACATTTCCTCCAGCAGATCTGACTATGGCAGACAGGGTTTTGGCAGGGGGTTGAACATGAGCTGCTATGTATACATCATATCCTTTAAGCAAAGAACAGGGATTTGCTTTTGCTCTGAGAACTGCACCTTTTAAATCCGTTCTATATAAAATCGTGTAATCTTCATCACATAATATGTGAGGAAGCTCATCTGTAAATTAAGATGAAAGTCATAAAGATATCTTAAGAGTGCTTAAAAAATTTCCTAAATAGGCCTTCCAACTCACCCACAAATCTGCCTTTGCGGAAGCTTTCTTTTAACCAACTGGGTGAGACGATATAAGCTCTGCATGATGAGCAATGCATCCATGTTACAAATTATAATGTACAAATAACTATGTGCTGGTAGCGCAGATATGAAACTGTGTCAGAGCATGCAAAATAGTGAGTAAGAAGACTCACAATGAAGAGAACCAAAGTTTTTATATTAACGTGAATGTACATGAAAATTTAAAGAAGAAAAAACAGACTAATGAAGACCCCAAGGTACAAAAACTCATTATCTAACTACAAAGGCTTGTAATTTTGCACTTAAAGGGAATGTAATAAACTTCTCCAGATCTTTTTCATTAATCAAGTCTTTCAAAAAAAAAAAAAAGAAGCATTTTCACCATTTGCAGCCAATATTAACTAGACTAAACCACATATTCGATAGGATGATTATCCTTATAGTACTTGCAGAAATCAATGACCTTGTCCAATGTTTCAACTCCTGAACTTTGCACTTAAAAAATATTGATGCAGTAACATAACATGAACTTAACAGGTTATATCAAATAAAAACAGGGTAAATGTTATCAAATTTGGTAGTGAAAAAAAAAAGTAGTTTTCTAGTTTTCTGCGTATCCAGCTAAGACTAACCCTGAGCATAGAGCAGTGCAGAAATTCAGAGTTTTTCTTGCTTTTCCTGTTATAACATGTGTGCTCATACTTCCATCAGAGATAACAACACCGCCAAGGTCTTCAATTACCTATACCAAAAACATCAATGTTCACAGAAAAAAAAAATCAAATCAAATATGTTGAGGCAGAAAAGAATATCATGATGCATATACATACAAGTTATATTTGCTACCTAAGAATTGGTTATTTTACCATAAGCAGCTTGCAGACCCTAAAGTTCTGTAAATATTTCAAGGGGATGTTTCGAAACAAAAAGTCAGGTAAATCATTCTCTATAGATCATAATAAGACGTAATGCATGGCTGGGTTTCTAGTTATCATCTAGTTCTGCAACTTTACATCAAAAGCGTTTGGCTCCTATCGAGCCTCAATTCTTTGGTTATTTTACACTCTGCGAAGTATCATTCACAACAATTAGTTCTTAAATAGAGTTTAAGAGCCAAAGATGTATAGGCAAAGGCACAGAAGTTCTAACTGGTCCTCATTTACAGCATTCTTCTATGCGTCAAAATCTCAGACATGCTCACAATCTTTCACCAGAGAATAGGAAGTTCCAAAATAAGAATGTTTACTGGCATCACCACAATTAAAGCCAGTAATAAATAAATAGATATACCTTTGTCAGATTTTTTTTCTTAGTATCATCTGCAATATTCATCAACATGATCTTAAAGCATTCTGCCCTTGATTGAACTCCTTTGCTGAAAAGAGCTTCAGATGTCATATCAAGCTGTTTACTTTCTTCAGGAATCTTTTCTGTGCAACTACTAGCCAAAGGATCTCTAGAAGTAACTTCCAAAGATTTATTTCTTGAAATGCCCAAGGAGCATCCGTGCAAACAAGAATCAATTCTATCACCTTCCGAAACTAAACCCCAGTTAGAATCTGATTGGCAGTCAATCAGATGGCTTCCCTTTACTTTCTTTGATTTCAATGAAGATAATGAGGCTTCCCAAACCTTCCTCTTTGGACCTTGCGTAGAACAAGAACAATACTTAATATCTGCATCAACTCCACTTGTCAATAACTCCACATCAGTGGCCCTTTTATTGTAGTCTGCACCTTCCAAAGGAACTAGGTCCCTGTAGCCATGCACTGATTCTGGACTCTGACAACCTATTTAAAACAGAGAAGTTTGTAGCTGATGCAATGTATGTAATAAAATATGGATATATTGTAAAGGCAGATTAAATAAGGTGAAACTTTATGGATAAATGTAGCTGACACCCCAATTGTTCGATCATCATACTTCCATTAGGGATAAATGTAGGTTCCCATCAAGACAGAAACACGAATTTATATCACACAGAAAACTAAACTTACAAATAGACTTTACTAAATTTGACCTACCGTCAAATTTTCCTTCCTCTCTTGAAAACCCATCTGTCATTAACTTTGCAGGTTCAGAATTTTCAGTCCTGGAGATTATTTGATTTTGTGTTATCAAAGCCATGCAACCTTCTCCAGGAAGTTCAAACTGAAGGCTTTCATCAACATCAGATGATGAAGCTTTCTCATGAGGCTTTAACGCCAAACCTAACTTTTGGGCATCTGCATGATTAGCTGAAATTTCCTTCTTAAGATGAGAAACCATGAGGGTTGAACCACCCGGAAAGCATAATGCTCTACGAATGTCAGCCCTAACAGGTAGCTTGCGAGCTCTGCCCTTGGTGTCCACCTCTGCTATTGATACAAAACCCTGCAGTAACAACCAATTTTCAGAACTCAAGCATCAAAAAAATAAAAATATATGAAGCATTTATATTCTGAATTGGTGAAAGAACTATTCAACTACTGTCAGAAATGTAACTTGGTTTGAAAAGCGGCCTACCTATGTGGATATGTAACAGAATGAAATTGAAAAAGGAAAGGAACTATTTCCATGAGAACTTAAGTTCACAAATCTAAAATCTCTTGCAGAAAAGTAAATATAGCATCATCTTTCAAATTGAAAGGCAGCTATGGCTACTTCCTACTCAAATCCCATGTGAAGCATCATTCATGAATTACCTGTTTAAGCCAAAACTCTTCAGATTCATGGTCACCCCAACACAGTATGGTGCAAACACCAACACTCTGAAGTCTCTTTCTCAGTTCTGTATATAAGTGGCAACCAATTCCCTGAAAATCACAACCATAATGCCAAATAACTTCAAAAAGAAATTTCACATGGACTCCATAAGATCAATAGTGATAATGGTAGGGGGAAATCATATGAGGGGGAGAAGGATAATGAAGAGACGCAGAGAAATACTAATCAAAAAGTTCTACAATTAACTCATAATGTACGCACCCTTCAAAAGATATTGAATGTTGGAACTGAGAAGGCTAAAAAAGAACTTCAGTATGTACATTCAAATTCTGGAGCTAAAAACTACCTAATTTCCCTTGTTTGCACCATAAATTAATCTTCAATTTTATGCAGAAAACCATATTGAATTTCAAATAGCTGCAATGCATTACTAGCTATTGTAAACAGGACACTTGTAAATATTTGTTAGACTACAAGTGAACTTTCAGTGGTAATTAATACCAGAAGCACATTTGATAACATTTTAAACAGCAATAAAATAGGAAAGAGAGGGAAGTGCAAATCAACAGTAGACCTTATGTTGGTAAATTGAGCGAACAGCTGCCAGAGGGATCTCAGCATACTGTGTGTCAGCAGGGATTATCTGATAAGTAATTGCAGCTACAACCTGCCTCGACAAGATACGGGAGAGAAAAAAAAACTTTACTTCATCACAGATAATACATAACGATATTAACTTCAAAAGGAAGGAAAGAGAATAGCTACACAATCTAAAATGGTTTCCTTCACAGTGCAAGGGGAAAAATTATTAGTCAGAAGAAACTGACTAAGATAATACAACTAGGTTTCCTACTAACAAAGTAGTGCCTTGAGTAGCTTAATTTGCATTTACATGCATCAAGTAAAAATCACACTCATCCAATCTGTTGGGTAGAAATAATATCAAAGTTTCCCTCATTAAAGAACATTAGAACAACATGGAGACATGTGGTATGGTGCTCAATAAAAGACCATATGAAGGATTGGCAATCAACAACTAGAAAATTTCCCTCCAAAGTGACTTTGAAAACCTTTGAAAATACATTGCTAGAGGCATTTTATTGCAGCAATCAAACAGCTGGAAACTAGATATAGCATGATCACACTAAAGTGACATCTTAAGCCTGTAAGCAAGAAACTTGATACTTTTCAGTGGCACGACATTTTTCTAACATAAAGTTGAAAGGAAAGCATCAGATTGATCGCAGGCTTGTTTGCCTAAGCCTAATAAAGGAGACCCCAAGACATGCGGTGCCACCATTAGAAAACTCTAAATATGCAAAACAATGATGAGGGCGGAAGCCTTTTGAAAAAAAAAAATCATTGTATATAGAAAGACTGGCATTTGTTTGCAGGTAATAGGAATGGGGTAATTGGAATAAACCCAGTCCCATCCCAAGCAAGCACAATAATGAGGATATCCCACAAGGCTTTCATCATCCAGGAATAGAAGTACCATTTTACAATGGCTATGAGTTGGCCAAATGCATTTAACTGGGAGAGTTGTTATCAAGGGAAACAATGAATGAATCAAGTAAAAGGAAATCTACTCAGGAGTTACATTTAATAAGAAACTTAGTTATCAATCAGGGTAGGAAATATGTGAATTTAGGGCACCGCCTCAACTTATAAACCATGCAAATGATTATGTCAGTGTATGATGATGCTTCAGAGGCCCACTTACAGGCCATATTGTCGTTACGTAAAAAAGTAGGAAAAAATTCACAATAAAACTGCGGACTGAAACTACCTCTCCAGAATCTCCATCAGACTTGGATTTCAAAAGCAATGTACGATATTTCCTGCATAAACAACCAGCAGCTTATCAAAATCTACTTTGATCTTGCAAAATTACTAGCACCGCCAAGGAAATAATATTAACAGCTGATCCTACAGATTCCGGATATCTTATGTACAATGAACTAAACTAAGTATTACCAACGTTCAAAGTTTAAGAGAACGTGTGATCTTCAAATAATAGACATACAACATTATCAAGTTAAGGAGAAAACATTTTATACCCATTCGATACACATCTTTCTAGGAACTTTGATTGCTTTCCAGTATTTGCTGCATAGTTCATTGCAGGTAGCTCCCTTGTGTATATCTTTAATACTTCCTGACAAGCCACAAAAGAAATTTAGCAGCAATGTTGCTTCTAACGCAGATGAATCGACTTTAAGTGTATTATGACACAGGATCAGAAGGAGAAAAAGAAACTATCAACATAGCAAAAAGGATCAACACTTGCCGTTATATTGTATCAAGATATTATCAACCCTCAAACTTTGTTATATTCTATTAGAAGAAACTATATGTACCTGGAGGTAAGACTTTGTACAGCTATCAGCATCTTTAGGGTTTATCAGGACGAAGAAATATTCATCTCCTACTAAATGAGACCAAGAAAAAAGATTAAAAAATAGATACCAAAATTCTCAATCATCAACTACCATATATGAAAATCGAAATCACAGTTAAAATCAAACAAGTGAATACCTCTTCCTTCCGATTTTGAATATTGAATATCCTTACTACACTCTCCTTTCACCTCTTTAATCACTGTCAGAAACAACAAACCCCGAAAACACAAATCAACACAACCTCAGTTGTAATCAAAGCAAAAAAGACCCGCATTGTCTGCTAATGCTCACAAAAACACCATAAACTTATCTAAAAGCTACTCCATGCTAACAATTTACAGATACAAATCAGTTTGACCAAAAAGTATTTAGTAACATCTGAAGACTAGCTTTCATTTCTTCACTTTCCTTCCACTTTCTCGTTGGCCAAACAGAAAATGAACTAAAAATGATTCCAACCAGTACCTGATATCTTGATTTTTGCTTTCCGGGAGAGGGAAATTTCGAGGCAGCCAGGATCAGATTTGGAAGTGAAGTTGCTTGCTTCCACTGTGACCTCGCAGTTACCTGTGAAATTGAAATGAGAAAATTAGGGTTAGCAATAGCATTACTCCAGTAACAGATTTCTAGGGTTTCACGTGCGCTTTACCGATTGAGATTGGAGCTGGAGAGGGAGACGATGAGGTTTTTCTTTTTGGCGCCATAGTTTTCACGAACTTTGAAAATGAACAGACCACACCAAACTGGTTTAAATAAGAGGGACGAAGGGTATTATCGTCAATAGGATAAAAATAAAGAAGCGGGGAATGAGATAGAAACTTCAAAAGTCAATGGACTAAATTGATAATATTAACAAAGTTTAAGGACTCAAAAGACACACGCAGACAACGGATAAACACGTGGACATCCAAGCCGAGCAGGTGTATTTACCACACACGTCATCAAATCCCACGTGGCCACTCACGCACATGCAACAAGTGTCACACGACAGGTGTCACCCATCCAGTAACCGAACTGTATAAAATATTAATAACCGTGCCAGAACAAAACCTGTAACCGCTCGTCTCTTCTTCCTTCAGTCAAGCACAGTCCTCGTGATGTCTTCGTCCTCCGGCAATTCGCCGCCGTGGCAAGTGGTG
>JAYMTT010000805.1:0-11389 GCA_036898025.1 Hypseocharis bilobata
AAAGGAGAGATCAATTAACAAGATTAGTCTACAATTAAGTGAAAGAATTTTATCACTTAATCGTTCCATTCACTTTTTCTGGTAATCAATTATGGGTTTTCTTTCAAGGGATGGAAACCAAAAACTATTGGGTTTTTGTTCGTTCAGGGCTTGTTACGCGTCTTGGCTCGAGACTTGTTTAGGCTCGAAATTTAATCGAGTCTAAGTTCGGATCAACTCATTGCCACCCCTATCACCCCTATCGACAACACCAAGTGGAAATCAGCCGTGGATCGTGAGCTACAATGGAAAAGGATTTTTGGTATTATGAATGTGAGAAACGATGGATAGCTTGAGAAGTCAACAAAAAAGGAATTGATAATTAATTTCTTAGCATAAATATTGTACCACTTCAAGAGGATATTTTGTCCAAAATTGGACGAATCCAAACTCAGAAAACTGCATTGGCGCAAAAGCTAAGATATACCAAGTACCAACTTCGCACAAGCAACCAATTTGAAATTTTTTATCAAACGGACAAAACTCGCATTTCAAAGACGAACAGACTTCAAGACCTCCCAAACGCGCAGAACAAAAGAGGCCCAAGTCTCACCGCAAAACTTGGCAAATTTATTTAACACAAATAAGTGTCCACAAAAAAAGGAAAAAAAAGACAATTGAGCAAGTCTTTCAATACATTGTCATTAACAGCTAGCCTAGACATGCAGTGCCATTTAGCTGGTTCTTAATTCTTGTTTTTAAATTAATATATGAATGTGGCGGACCAGCAAAATAAATGGAAGACTAGCGAAAGAATAGAATATCTAATCTGATTAATATAATATATATTTATAGAACTCGGCACAAGTTAACATTTCCTTGATGCCTACATTTACAAATAATGATACAAAACTAAAACTGGTACTAAAACTTAAATGTTACAATAAATATTAACTAGATCGCATACGTAAACCAGAATAAACTGCTTTCCGAAAAAGAGGATGGACATCTTCTGTAAAAACATCAGCATCCAACTTCTCAATGTGAGGCCATATCTGAGTCATGGAAAAAATACGTATTAAACGTCAGAAACAGATTTTGCTATAGTGATATAAGCACCATTCCTTTCCTGGTTTGAGGCTTAAATTATGCGACGTGTTAATTATTAAAATGTAATGGCTATATGGTCCCATAAAAAAAGGTTATATGGTATGTCATAAAAAATGCATATATAGACAAAAATGTATTAAACAATAATGCAGCAGATTCCATCTGTAAAACAAATTTACCTCAGATGCATATTGCCTCGAAAAGGACTTAACATAGCCCAGAGTTGACAAACACCACTGCTCTTTCTCACCCATACTATAGACGCCGCTTGCCCTCGAACCATTTGGTTGACTGAAAAAAATAAACTGAGTGAAATTGTTCGACTAAAGAAACGAGATGAAAATTGATCCTTTGTCTACTTATTCATCACTGTATGACAATGTAACCATTGAAGAGAGATGACAGCGAGGGAACCTTTTCTTATGTCTTCCATTCTCAGTGTCCACCTCCATAGCAGCAGCAGATGGTTCTTCAACGTCAATAGCCATTTCATCTGCACGAACAAACTTATGCTGCCAGAAGGCTCCAGTTGTAGATGCATATGGAAGGCGCTCCATCAGCACAATAGAGAAGTTTTTATATAATGAGCGAAACAATGCCTGTGCAAGAAAAGACGAGTAAGGCACAAAATATCTGTCAAGAAATGAAAATTTCTAATTATCTAAACGCATGCTTGTCTTATTTTAGTTTAGTTATAGCCACTTTCCAGTTGGCAACTAGAAACGCTAGAAGAGCATCTAAAGTAGCAGAAGGCCCCTTAAAAGGGGAGTTCTGCACCAACTTCCAGTAAATAGATGCTTTCAGATGTCATTGGCTATTATCAGCTATGCTTTTAGAAAGCAGGATGAACAAACAAATGCAATGAGGTTTCTATGCACAGTCGGAGGAATCATTGATAATATGCTTAAAAATGTCAACTTGTATTTCTATTGCCCTTGCTATGTTATCTTCGACCAAGGTACTTCACAAACTGTTTATCTTTCAACAAAGAATACCAAGATTACTTAGTTTCAGTTTGACCCGGCCTCTCCAGCGGCTTTTATAGTAGAAAAGACAAATAAGCCTTTTGGTAAATTCAACTTTCATCATCTTGCTAAAAGCTGAAGCCCATCTGAAATTCTAGACTCCAAAAGCAGAAGCTATAAATTGAAGCTTTTCATTTAAACTGCACTTGGAAGCTGTTGTACAGATTTTAATAATATTTTAACATTGGGCTACTTGAGAAGCTTTACTCAATCGACCAGTTCGGGCCAAACAGGCACTAGAGGAACTATAGATTTTAGTGTCTAATAATCTACAAGTGGGCATCTTACAGTAAAAATTAACACATGTACAACATGGAAGTCAAATGAAAGTAAACAAAGGATTGAAACTACATATGTCAACATATGCCATGACATCAATACACCTACCAAGCTTATTAAGTATTCAAAAAATATTGATGTTATTTAGAATAATTCCTGGACAACAAGTAACAACTAATAGTTCATCAAATCAAGTACTTTTGTACCTTAGAGCAAGTTTGGTTTAGAAAATGTGCATTGTCTTATTTTTTGGTGAAAATTGAAAATGCTAAGAAAACAGTGCTTGCTGCCATGGAAACGGTTTCATTTTTCATTTCTAAGTTTCAATCATGCTGTGTTTTGAACTTGGAAAAGGTTGAGGGAAAAAACAGTTGGGGAAAAAAAATAACTAGAAAGTTAACTTCTTGATTGATAATGTGAAGAGAACTGTAAAATGGATGATCAAAATTGTCAAGATACTAACTTCCTAACAACAATTTTATTCAAACTTTTCTTTCCCTAAACTTTTCCAAGTTCCAAAACACAGTGTAAGTTTTCTTGGAAAATGAAAATGTGGAGAATTTTTATATGGAAAGCAACGTGACACTACATTAGCAAATCAGAAAGATATACTACTGGATACCTCATTTTCGTTAAGTGCTCGAGCAAGAAGAGCTTCCTTAGCTTCTAAGGAATCACGTGCAGATACTTCATCCTCTTTTGCTTTTTCAGCATGTGATTTCAACCGCTTCAACCGCACAGGATTTTCACCAAGGACAGGTTCACCATCTATAAGTGAAAGCTTTGACTCAGCAATCTCTACCTCTGCATTTGCCTTTGCTGCAGCTTCTTCAGTTAGTATAACTGCCTTCTTGAGAGATGATATCTCTTTCCTTAGATCAGTGATGCGATTATAAGTCTTGCTAACTGCATTTCTAAGAATCTGTAGATGAAAGATAGCAAAAATGGATGAGGGTAATTAAAAGGCATTCTATGTAGCAAATATCAGAAGAAAAAACAAAAAGTAGAGGCAGCTTCAGCATAGAGTGCAAGTAGTTAAGTCTGATAACCAAGGTTGGGGATGCACTTAATCAAAGCCTGCTATATGACCTCATTGGCCACATTAACAGGTAAACAATATGACCATTTGCATGAGCCAACCAGAAGACAATGTGAAAATGGGGTTGAGGTTATCCTTTATAAAACAGAATCAATGTATTAAAAACAAAAATAAGTACCAAGGACACTTGATACTTTCTAATACAAGTACCAAATTCATGATGCTTGCAATCTGAGCAAGAAACTAAACTATTAAATACAGACAATTAAACCGGACATAAAATGGATGAATTACTACTTCAAGTTTTAAGGTTTCGAATCATTTAACACCTAGAAGAGGACAACTGGTTACTAGATCTTTGGGAGAGAGTTCGGTAGGGTAAATGAATGGTGTCCATTAATCCATCTGATGAAGGACGATAGTTATGGCAACATTCAGGAGTCTTAATAATTTTTCCGTAAAAGATTTTAGAAGTTTTTTGGTTTAGAATTTGAGAGGTTTATTTAGTTTGGGTGTTTTAACGACTTCAATGTTTTAGGGTTATAGGGTCTGTACATAAACCCAAGATTAAAGTTGTTTTATTTAACTTCTGATGAGTATTCTACACAATTTGGTTGTAGCTTAGTAGTTTACGTTCTATTTCCTTTTGGTTCTCCTATTCTCTCTTTGCCCTTTTGCATTCAACAATCTGGTGCGGCACTGACATCCTTTGGACCCCTTCAATTTGAATTCTACTAGTTTAGACAAATGCAAGGAGGATGGATGAGATTACATTTATTATTTGACAAACATTTTAGTGAATTTATACATAAAAACTGTTTATCTGCACTCATGTGTCCCTAATGACTGAAAGCATGATTTTTCAGGTGCTCCAAATTTCACCAAGGGTATGGAAGGGATGAATTGGCCTTCCTTCAACTGATCCTCACATAACAAAATATAAAATTAAAAATTAAAAAAAAAAAACCTATCTTCATTCTTGTCTAATCTTTTTTGATAGTACAACAGAAACTCTACTTTCTCATGAGATTACATACTCTGATGCCACAATTATTGTGCATAAAAAGACACCAATTATATCTACAGCAAGGAACGAAAGAATCATACCTCCCATGGACGATCTGATGTATGAAATTGTTCAATGTTTTCTGGTGAGAAAACCCATCTCACAATAGCCAAATTTGATATAAGCCGGTAACCCATCATTCTATCAATAGCTATAGCAGTCATTTGGGTATTGTTTTCCCAGTATAAGCTCACTTCAGCTATCAGCATGACTTGCTTGTCTTCATCAGGACATATCTTTGCAATGACTTGGCCATACCTCTCCAAGACAGTGATCAAATGGGTGAAACTTTTAGAACCAATATCAAGAAGGGTTTGTACAACCACAGTAAGGGTAACTTCCAAACCATGAGAAGGAACTACTCTTTCTTCAATCCATGAAATCATTTCACGAGCAGTTTGCCTTCCTTTAACCATGCTGTTGAGTTCAGCAGAAAGTGCATGTTCTTCAGTTCTTTCTGTCCCATCTTCCATAACGTATTTGAAATTTGGCCCACCCTTTGGTGGAAGCAACTCTTCCAAAGCAGATGCACTCTCGATGCTCTGTAAAAACAAATATTTTTATCCTAAGGTAATATTTCAAGAGAAACTATAACCATGTGAACAAGTAAAATAATATCACTTTAAGAAAAAATGACCTGAAGATTTGGTTCAGGTTTCCTGTTTTATTTTTATTATTATGTATTTTCCTTTGACAATTTTTCATTCACAGAATAAAAATCCTGACTTAAGCCTCCATCCATCAACTAATGGGCAAAGGAGACTTAACCCAAGAGTTACCAACAATATTTCCACTGTACTATCCAACACTGCATATTTATCTTTTAGCAACAAGAGAGATCTTCAAACAATTCCCTTTTATTGACAGTGTTCATCTTATTCAAAGTAATTTGGACATGTTAATCTTATAAGAAAGGACTCAAAGAGGACATGATATTAGACAACAAGAACTGAAATATTAATAAAGAAACCAAAAAAAGTTGAAAAATCAGTTACTTTCTTTGTGCTGTAACTATTGCCGCGTGACTTAATACCTATTTCAAGGATCCACTTATCCACAAGGCGTACCATGTACTGAAAAGAACACACATCCCAGATGTAGGGGAGCAAAATCATAAAAAGAAAACATGCATCCTGAATTCTGAAGTCTGGTTATGTAATTCAATTCGAATTGATAAAACACTTCATCAGGCTCCTCAAAACTAAATATGACGTGTCAGAAGAGAAAAACAATTCAACTCTAGCCTTTCTTCTGCTGCATCTCATTACACAGCAAACTTGAAATGCATACACTATAAATTACTTTGCCAAATAGGAAAGAAAAGGATAAACAATCCTGAAACAAAAACTGAAAAGAATAACAAGCAAGCACAAAGAATAGTTTTCATAGCAATTGGATAACTATCTTAGTTCAGCAAAATTAAAAAATTGATAGGTATTAAAGCAGGTGCCACCATATATATATAATTTTTTTTTTCTTCAGAGGCCTGCATACGAGAAGAGGTATAGGTTGAACAAGGTCTCCAATTTATATTATATGGCTACATCTACAACTGTGAAAAATATGTGGAGAGCTCAAACCCTTTTATAATAATATACAACCAGCATTGCCTTTTTTCAACATCAGTGGACACAAGGATAAACTACCAAATCAAAATTTAAAACCCTGAGGTTTTAGGACCACCTCATTTTGAGACTCCAAAAATCAGACTCATAAAATACTGTTTCAAATATAACACCCCACAACATGGCATTACCTGCTTAATTTTATCCCAGTATGACAATCGAACTTCTCTCTCTAATACCTCCTGAACAAACACACGTTGCGGGGCCCATTTCGGGAGGTCTAAGACATAAGCCCATTCTTCCCATGGCCAGATGAACTGAAAGTTTGATCTGGAAAGTAAGAAAACCATTATTCATTCACAAAAATCAGCAAGACATTCCATTGAAGTACTATAGTGAAGTGCTCTCCAAGCTGGTTGTCAAGATCTTAAAATGTTTGAAATTAAGCAGTGTGATGGCGTCACAATTATAGCTTACTATTACTCAACTGAAATTCAAATATGAAAAAGTGGGGAAAGATTAGAGCTCTTCCTATATAGTGACCATAACTGTGGACTATCAAAATGGGCGGACCAGACCATCTAATATCCCAGAATGATAATTCAAAAAACATATGCAGAGAGAGCATGACAAGATCCTTCAAAAAGATATCAAGTTTCAACAAGTGACATGTTAAAGATTTATGGCACATGCCTCTATAAGATTCTTCACCTGTTACTAAAAGTCCCCAATCACTTCTTAGTCAGCTTTCTTGTTTAATTTTTTAAACTCTTTGAAGAAGGAAAACCCCCATCGTATTTCATTGTTTGCTTCTTGCCTTCCACTTCCTAAGTATTTACGAAATTCCATCTTTTAGTGCAAACACATGCAGATGTTGATTTTGAATGACCACTTCCCTCCCTCCCAAATTCAGTCTAAATCCCTGATTATTTTTTTAGGGTGAATACCCTATAATTAGACAACATTGTGAGTGAATCATTTCAGAGAAAGTTTCCCAGTGCTTTTATTATCATACTATATATTACAGGAGGCACCCATTCAAAGAAAATGAATTTCTCTTTTGGGATCCTAAGGGTTTTCTCATTGACCCAGGAGTTAATTTTCTTTCATTAGATTTTCACACCAACCAATCGAATACAAAGATATTATCTCATGGGAATTTATCCTCCAGAAAAGAAACCAGGCATAATTCTTGGTTATATGAAGCCAAATGATTCCTTAAACGAACACGCTTATTTGAGAATAACATAACCTCTTTCCTTAAGGTCTACAATGATTCCTTACAAGCCAAGTAATAATATACTACAATGCAACTTAGTGGTGACCAGAAAACCTATGGTGTACATCCCTGCTTGTGGTGTATAGAAAGAATGATTTTCAGAAAATTTTATTCAGAATTTAATACCCAATTGCTTCATTATCAATCTACTTAATCATCTACATTTTTGTATTATCTCTCCCTCTCTAGATATGAATCTGATAAAAAATAAAAAATAAAAATAAAAAAAAACTCCTAATAAAGAATACTCCCCATGTAGAACGAACATTAAACTTTTCCCTTTGTAGAGTACCCCAAATAAAAGAAGGAAAAAAAAAGAATTAATTGGAAATGCATACAGAAATCGAGAATATAAAAGCTCTACAACCTAAACTTACAGGTGGTGTGAAAACCAAAGAATAAGCCGTGTCCGGCACTCCATATCTAAATCAGCAATCTTCTCAAACAGAGCCCGAACTGCACCAGCAACAACTGCAGGAAAGGCCCCAGGAAGAGCCTAATTATCAAAACTCAGTCAGCAAGCTTTTGGATGCAACATAATTTGTTTATTATGTAGCTGTTTTAGGAGTTCCAGGTAAAAATAATAAGATATGACTTGGTTATAAGATACAACCTTACATAGGTCAATAATAACCAGAGTGTAATATATTGGCTTGAAAGGAGGTTGTGGCAACAGAAGTAACTGCAATAAATGTTAAGTCACCATTATGTCAAATACATAAATATGATCAACATCGAAGGTGCTAAAGCTGCACTCATAATTGTAAACAATTGTAAAATACATACGCCTCAGACAACAATCTAACCCTTTTTGTTTGTTACAAGTGTTAGCTCCTTACACTCCTCAGGAAACCATATCCTATATATTAAAATTCCTCTACTGTAAAAATGGTCTAAATTTGAAGGTAGTTAAACTAGGTGCATGTAAGAACCTTCAACTGCAACTTTTTCCGTAAAAAAAAAAAACAAACAAAATTACGTGTGAAGCCTCATATATAGCTGCTCAAGTATTGTTTGACCCTAGCAAATCTAGTTGTACCTCATAATCCATTTACAAAGAGCAAAAAGAGAGGAAGGTAAAAGAATCTTACCTGAGAGAATATTGTCTCTGCCATAAGATACTCATACCGGAAGGGCACAGGCAGGCCAACCATGTAGGAAGCGCATTCCTTTCGACTAAAGTTGCATGAAACGAGAAACAGAACTAATAAAAATCAAGCCCAAAAGGCCAATATAATTTGAGAATGATAGCAAATGACTTAAAGACAAGGAGCAAACAACATACAGAAATGGCATCGAATCCATCATGTAGCAACACTATAAACAGAAAGTGCATATAGTAGATTTATCAATCAACTCTGGGGCTCCATTACCAGAAAATATTTTCCATCCAAGAAAAAGGTGTATTTTCCAAAGTTTGGTTAGCATCAAAAAAATATTTTCCATTGGGGAGAAATACTTCCCCTAGGAAATCTTATTTTCCCCAAAAAAAAATATATTTAGTTTTCCATTCTTGTTAATTCCCTAGGGAGACCTAATAAGACATAATCTAGTTACTGGTCTATAAAGAGGAGACCTCCTTCCAGGCCTCACAGTGCTACTTTGTTCGAAATCGAAGATAACATATTAAAATCAGTCGTTTATTTAGTCGTAGTGACAATAAAAGGACATTATAGGCACAAAAATTTAAAACCTCAAAATCTAGAACTATGGATCAAAATAAAGAAAGTCATAATTAATACTCAATTAGTTGAACTTAAATATCAAGAACCACCATAAAACTGAATAAAGAGCATAATGTTTCAAGAACATCTCAGACTATACAATATGGACCTAATAAGAATTTTTTGTTACACCAATCCACTGCATTGTTTGTTTAATAATTTATTAAGTACATGTTATAATAGAAAGTGAGCCTTGTCAGTCTATAATCCATAAAATTGAAGCAGCCAATCTGAGGACATTGGTATAGATAAGAATGCAGTAAATCATATAACACAATTAAGATGTCTACAAACCTGCCATTCAAGAAAAAAAGCACATCTAGCAAATACTCTTCCACAAGGAAACGATCTATAGGTTGCAAATCCTGCAAACCAAAAGAGAAAAAGGATGGCAATCTTCACCAACAACAAAGAATAAGAAATATACCAATGATCAACATGACCAAATGAAGATGTTAAAATATAGTGCCAAAGGCTTTGCATCTTTCACAAATAAAATAAATAATCAGCACTACACCCAATAACTGTCAAATCACCAAAGTCATACAAGGTAATCTACTCAACCATCTAAAACTGCTTTCTTTTTGTGCAAGTGCTCCTTGTAACATTAACATAAAATCAAGGATTACCCTGCATACTAGTCTTACAATTGAGAAATATAAAGAGATTGTTTTGAGGAAAAAAAAGCCACAACCCACTAAGGATAAAGCGAAAGGTGAGTGTGGTTAGATACAAACCATGCGCATGAGAATGAAAATGGTGAACCATTATCATACGTATGTGCCAACATAATTGAATAAATAATTACCTCAATTTTACTTGCAGGAAATATATCTAGTCTGCGTACTCTTTGAGGATATTTCAGTTCTGCATCATGCCTTTGTTTACCGTAGCTTATCCCAGAAATTGATGGAGGTGGACTGGGTTGATCAGGGCAGCTAATGGGCCCAAAATCATGTGACTTTCCAGCAACCAGCTGAGCTTCAAATGAGAGGTGAGGTCTTGGAACTAGCAAGGTAAAAAAGAAAAAAGATCAAGCAATGAAACACAGAGAGAAAATACAGCTGCAAGACTAGTCAATAACCAACAAAAAAACAAGAACTATGAAGCAAGAATCAGACGAGAAAAATTTCACAACCAATAAGAAAAAGGGTATCTCATGCACAAGCAGGGAAAAACAAGGAGGAAAATTTACTTGGTGACCGTAATATACACAACGTATCCTGAAACCATATGACGATATTCAACAAGTTGGGCCTCTCAGTCTATTAATCTCTGAAGGAGATCTATTCATTTGCAAGAATTTAAAATAGGGAATAAGATGAAGGTCAATTGTTCACAACTTGCACTATGGTTCTAATTCTTGGCCAGTGAATCTGTACCATATTTATAGCATAAAAGATAAGGCAAACATGCATAAGAAAATATCACATAAAAATGAATGATCAGAGTTCAAGGGCCAGGCCAATTATACCGTTGAGAAACAAAAGATGAAACTGCTTAAACTTTTGTCTTAAAAAGACCAAGCACAGCTATTTGTAAGGCTGGAAATGAGCCAGCGAAAACAATGAATCCAGGAATTTAAACACAAAAACATTTTTCGACAAAGTAGCTACTAAAACAAGGAACACAACCTAAGAGCTAATGCTTAAATAAAAGCTCAGATAGAAATGGATTGAGGAATCAAAGATAATTAAGAAAAGGTTGAAAAACTTTATTTGTGTAGCATTATTGATGAATCAAACACCAATGGACCCATTAAAAAAAAACATCAACTATTTGGTTCCCTTATCACAAAAAGCAAAAAGGAACTAATGGAGATTAGAAAGAAAAGAAAAAAAAGCATAACAAGAAAATAAAAAATTAAACAAAAAAATCACATTACCACTATCAACTTTCCATCCATTGTTGGATAGAACTTTTATCCGATCCCACAGATCTTCTAAGAAATCCTGAGGACAATGATCAAAAACATGATATCACAAATTCAAAGCGAAAATGTACAGACATAAAACATAATTAAGCTAAAACATATATTCTGAAACAATAATAGGTCTACTCCGAAAGGCAAGCTTTTCAATATGATATTTCTTCTGACATAATAGTAATATATTCACTTTCATAAACACAATATTGAATTCACTGATAATTCAAAACAATAAACCATCCCATCAATGTCATCATCAACCAAGTGTTTCACCAAAGCAGCACCACCACCATTTGAAATGTAATGTACTAGCATTTGATGGCTTTAAACAGCGAGTTAGCACAAGTATCATAATCAATATCATCAAACCCGCCACTGATACTACCAAACACATTC
>JAYMTT010000806.1:0-11388 GCA_036898025.1 Hypseocharis bilobata
TATAAATTGTCTTCTTCTTCTTCTTCTTCTTTTATTTTTTATTATTTTTTATTTTAAATATGTATGTGCAGTATATACAACCACATGAACATGAGAAGCTCTCCCAAGTTGAACTATTGGTTGTTGATGAAGCAGCAGCTATTCCATTGCCCATTGTGAAGTCTTTGCTTGGCCCTTATCTTGTTTTCCTTTCATCTACGGTGAACGGGTATGATAATTTGCTTTGTTAATTAATATTAGACCATGTCAGTTCTAGGTAAGAACCTATTGCATCCACAAGAGAAACCTTCCATTTCTGTTCCTAATGATGTTCATTGTTGCCATTTTTTTTAAAACATGATTGATGTGGTCTTCCAATTTGGAAAGGGGAATCTTAGTGCAGTTTAATTGCTTACATTTTCCCATTTAAAGGTATGAAGGTACTGGTCGGTCTTTATCACTAAAGCTTCTGCAGCAATTGGAAGAGCAAAGTCGGATACCTGGTAGTAGTATGGAAGGCTCTCTTTCAGGTATATTAGAAGTTGGCCTGGCTTTGCTAATTTCATGATTTTGCATGCAAAATTTACATTAAGGATGCCGTTTTAGCATGAATGGAAGAAGTAGTTTCTCCTTATGGTTTCAATTAATTTTTATATGTTGTGTATTGTATGACAAATTTGGAACTTCTAATTGCATTTTCTGCTGTATTATGTTTGTTGGTAAGATATCAGGCAAAGTCCATTGACATCCCACTAATCCCAATAAGGTCAACCTCTTCATATTAGGAGAGAAAAATGTGCGAATATGTTTGAATGGGCACCACTTTTGTTATGTCATGTCCAATATGGAGTTGACTCCACCACAAGGCGTGCAACAAACCATTGCCAGACAAATGCGCGCGCGCACACACACACATGTGCACATACCTGTCTATGCACACACATGTGCACATACCTGTCTATGCACACACGTGTGCACATACCTGTCTATGCACACACGTGTACATATCTGTCTATTATGTGAAGTATACTCTTGGCAACCTATTCAACTAGGACTTGATATCTTTGGGCAGCAATGCACTTAATTCTGTAGCTCATTTGTCTAGCATACTTGCTCATTTGTTAATTGCCTTTGAATGTAGGTCGCCTTTTCAAAAAGATTGAACTAAGTGAACCTATTCGATACTCTTCGGGCGATCCGATAGAATCTTGGCTTCATGCTTTACTTTGCTTGGATGTTACAAGTTCCATCCCTAGCATTAGCAGGTTAGAACTTAACTGTTGAGGATGATGACTTGGGGATGATGACACTCTAACCACTGATTTTCATTCTCTGTTTTCTGCAATCAGGTTGCCTCCACCAAGTGAGTGTGATCTCTACTATGTTAATCGGGATACCCTTTTTTCTTATCACAAGGATAGTGAGTTATTTTTGCAGGTAATTTTGTACTCTTATGTTGAAATTTATTTATTTATTTATGTTAATGATTTAGTCATATTAACATCAGCTTTGTGATTGTTTATTTGATTTCTTGCAGCGAATGATGGCTCTATATGTTGCTTCTCATTACAAAAATTCCCCAAATGATCTACAACTGATTGCTGATGCTCCAGCACACCACCTGTTTGTGTTACTTGGTATCCTTGTTTAACTTTGAACTGGTTTCTTTCACCTTGCTTTATGTAAGATGGCCTTGCACTTACATTCTACTGTGCACAGGTCCGGTTGATGAGTCAAAAAATCAACTTCCTGATATTTTGTGCGTAATCCAGGTTAGTGCTTGTCTTTCTTTATGATGTTCATGTACAAATTCTTGTAACTTGTGTTCTATGGCACTGCAATAATATCTAGCAGCCCTTCATTACTTAGTTTCCTACACATTGCGCATCTCCTTTCTTTTCCTAGATTCTTATGTCTGGAACTCTTCTTTAGTTAACTTCAAAATTTGCTGTAATGTATGGTGTTTTCTTTTCCAAGATCTTTCTGACTCTCATAATTTTGTGGAATTCACCTTTAATAAGGCACTTTCTCACATAGTCACACATGGCTATGGAGGGGATCTTTTTATAGACAAATTTTAAAGGCTTCTCTGGGTACAATTCCAGCAAAGCTGAGATGAGGCTTGCAGCTCAAACGATGAAAAATTAAAATGTGTGATACCATTGACTATATGTTTGGTGTTTTTTAATTTTTGTTGTTGTTGTTGGGAGGGGGGTGGTTGTTGAGTTGTATGCTAACTGTTCTAGCCTTGTATGGATGACATTTTGGTAAATATTACATAGAATAATTTCGAGCACAAGGATGGAGTGACATGGGCTGAAGTGATAATAGATTTTAATACGAAGTAAAAGCAAAATGATCTTTAGCATTATATGCAAATCAAATTGGCCTATTGCTGTTTTGGTGCCTCCTCTTCCTAGTCTGCTGTTACACATTGTGACCATGCTACAAAATAGCGTCCATTGTTCACCAAGGTTGTCAATACTGTTCTGGTTTGCTCACCGGAACGAAATATCTCGGCACCATACCGCTTCATGTTTACCGCTAAAATATATAGACATATCCTTTTTTATATATGTTATACACTAAAACAAAATTTTCAAATTTTCAAATCTTAAAATCATAACTAGTCTCATTTCAAATAAGGCAACAAAGTACTTAATTATCCATACAATCAACGTAGTACTCATTTCAAATACAAGCCAACAAAGTAATTAATTATCCATATAAGTCAAACCAACAGTCTCATTTCAAATAAAATAAAATAGTACCAACAATAAAACATACCATTCATGAATCCCCATTACTCGACATAATCGTAAGGATCTAAATCATATGGAACATAGTTATAGCCACCAGTGTCACCCCTTGTGTCTCATGGTTGCGTTCATTATTATCTTCAAATTGAACTTCTCAGGACTCTCATCAACTAAAGATAGAAAGAAAATAGGCTGTTTTAAAGATCGAAACTCAACTAAATTGAAAATAAAACAATTGCTTACCTCTACAATCTAGAAGAACGATTGGGTCTTCAGTCTTCAACAATCGCAGAAATCGCAAGCCCTCGCCTTTAAAGCCACAAGCCCTAAGCCCTCTCCTTTCAAATCGCATAAATCTCTAATGGAATAAAAAATTGAAATTGTTTTTATTTTTTCACAATCAATGGATCAAAACGATGTATCATTGGTTTAGTATTCTGTACCAAGTTGGAATGGCCGAAAGTCACCAAAACGGGCTGGAATGGGTTGAGATTTTCAGAAGTACGGAATGCAGAGATTTCCATTTCATTTTAAGTGCCGGAACGGAGCGAGATTAACAATCTTGGTGTTTCACACATTTCCCTTCTTAGAGGGAACCATAAAGCTTTCTTTTGAGTTGAAGTGGAGTATGGGCTGTCCAGTTATTGTTTCCATGCTAATTGTTTTTGTATTACTTTCCTGGTTAAGTAGCTGATTTACTGTCTTTAAGAACCATCAACTCTTGCAGATTTCTAGGTCTGGAGTGGTGACCTGGAAATTGTTTAGGCTTAGTTTGGTAAAAAGGATGGATAGGAGGAAGGGTTGAATTTTGTTGAATTTGGAAGGATACCAAGTAAAAAGTCGAGGTCATTCTTCCTCCCTGCATCCTATCAAATTGAGAGGATGCAAATTTGTGGTCCCAGTGGGATAGATAGATGGGGCATTGTTTTAATGCGTCCTCACTTTCTTTCCTCTACCAAAAGGATGAAGGATGGTTTGCCTTTATCCTCCCTTTCATCCATCCACCCAAACTACACGAGCTTGTAATGCAGTTGTTCAAACCATAAATATACGTTTTCATTTTCCTAGTTTGGAGTTTGTAATAATAACTTTTCATCTCTATTTTGGGCGGTGATTACCTGTGTAAAATGCAAAATTGTTTTGCAATTCTCATGGTGAAAGCATTTAATTATATCATGCTCAAAATCGTTTTTTTACAGGTCAGTCTTGAAGGACAGATTTCTCGTAAATCTGCGATGAGAAGTTTAAGTGAAGGTCATCAACCATTTGGAGACCAAATACCATGGAAATTCTGTGAACAGTTCCAGGATACAGTCTTCCCTAGTCTTTCAGGTGCTCGCATCGTGCGCATTGCTACCCATCCTGGTGCTATGAGGGTAATTCACTTTATCATATCTGCCATGATGAATATCTTTACCCAAATTGTTTGCCAGACTTTAGATATTTATTTTTCTTTGTTGTAGCTTGGATATGGTTCGGTTGCAGTTGAACTGTTAGCGAGGTAAGTGCATTATTGAGTATTATGTTGGGATATGTCATTGTACATGCTTAGAATGAGATATTTGTCTTTTTAGTGCTTGGTCTTGTTTAGATTACTATATAACAAGGAACAGGCAGCTGTATTGCTGTAAAAGAAGAAAATTAAGCCTACGATTGATGTAGAAACCTTCACAGCACTTACTATTTACATTACTATTCACACTTTTTTTGTGGATTTTTATTTTATTTTGTTTAATATTGTGTGGTTGCAATTAGTTTATTTTCAAGGATTGAGATTTATTTTACGGGGTTAACTCTAGGTAAGCTTATATATGCATTCTAATGACTTGAGGTTCCAAGGTAACGATAAACTTTTGAATATTTGCTGCTGGTGTTGTGTTACTAAACTTTAGAAAGGGTGATGTATTCTTGAACACAGGTGTGATTGTTTGGAACCTATTGATGTCTGCTTATTTTCTAGTTTTAATCTTAGTTTCAACCAAATTTCAAACACTTGATTCTCATAAATCCTAACCACAATTTTCATTGGATAAAGAAATTTTCCCCCTTTTATTCTATATCATTCAACTTACTGGGCATGCAAAATGAAAGTCAGAGTCTAAGATGTTTCTTTCTTCAGATAGTGATGGTAAAGAGTGAGGGATTTGCAATTCTGGAAGTTTGTATTTGGAAATCTATGATCCGGGTTCTGAAATTTCACTTCTGATGCTGCTGTCTGCATATAAACGATTTAAAAGCATATTGATATTCTTTCTAGTTCTCTTTGAATGATTTGAAAATAGCAAGAGATGTTCGAGAGATGATTGAGTGAGTGAGTAATCTGATCTATTGAATAACTTTCCAGTGATTGACTCATGTGAAAACAGGAATAGGCTGGTGAACTGTCTACTTTTTTGTGTCCTCCAGTCCTTGCCCTATGTGAGTAGGTTATACAATTATCTAACCATTGGTTAATTCTTCGAATCATAAGAGTGATGTGTGAGGGTTTAAAACTTTTATCCCTAGTCATTAGTTGGAATATGATTTCCTGTTGTATCAGTTTATGCTGTGTGATGCTTTTCCAGAAATTAACTTTGGAGCTCTTTAGTTAGTTGGGGATGCAGCCTCATGTAGTGGGTCTGGACTGCATAGCAAGGCATAAGAGTCCAGGAAATAGACTGGAATTTTCATTTAAAGGAAAGCGAAGGAAAAATGGGAGTCAACATTCATAATATGTACTATAACTGCTCGGTAATCAATATTAACGAGTTATATGGTGATTTTAGAGGACAAAGTAGGATGCTATACATAACAGTATTCCCAAGAAAAGTTTTGGAAAGCTTAAAACGAATAACTTTAACCAGTTTTACCCTTCTTTATGTATATACCTACTATTGTACTTCTTATTCTTTGTTGTGGTCTAGTTCAAAAAATGGAGTGGATAAGTATCAAAGCTCGTTTTTATCATCAAGTTTAGTAAGAAACTTTCGATCGAATATACAAAAGTTTATTTTTTTGTCAAGCATTATATGGATAGAAGTGCATGGTCAGTGGTTGAATGCACTTTATTCGCATTATAGTTAATATCTGATATTCATTATAATTTCATATTACTTCAATGTCAAACAGAGACTAATGTTCAAATTGAAAAGAACAATATGAAACTTGTTGCAGTGAATGATTTTTTGGAAATATTTGTATGACAACACATTTTTGACAAAACTTGTTGTCAAAAGAATTAGCTTTTTAAATTTTGTTTTGTATGAAATATTATATGCAAACACTTTTTGACAATCTGATAAAAATAATTTTGCAACAGAGAAGTCTTCTTAACATGTTACAAATTTGTATAAAATATTATGAACAACTAAGGAAACAAAATGGCCACTGAAATTTTTGTAAATTTTCTTAAAAAGATGAAAGAGCTTATAGGTTTATAAGGGAAAACTCAAGTTTTTTTTTTTCCGTACTTTCCCTAAATTGAATAGGTCTTTTGTTTTGTGTTTCATGTTGTGATATGTACATTTAAGAATCTCTTGTAGGGATTATTTACACTTTTAATGCGGTCAGGTATTATGAAGGACAGATGACACCTATATCTGAAGTGGATATCCAAGATGCTGTGGAGGCTCCACCTGTCAGAATTACAGAAGCTGCAGAGAAGGTCCTTTCAGAACTAAGCTTGGTTTTATTCTTCGACCAATTTTCATTTGTGTTGCTTAACTATTGTGATAATTGTTTCTAACAAGTGTTTAATCATTAATGCTGACTTGGTCTTTTGCCAATCATATTTGGCTGGTAGCTTTTTCTAAATAATTGTCAAACAAGTTAAGTTGTACATTATTTTTTGATCTGTTAATGATATATGTTATATTCTGGTCAATGGTTTTGAATTTAAGCAATCCCGTCAAACCTAGAAGGCTAAAACTTGTACATAAAAGTCTATATAGATTGACAATGCTTATCATTTGTTTAAATAGGGATGAAAATGACTCGTACTGTGGATATATCGCATGACCTTCCTACATTACTTTGTGTTTTTGGTAGAGTAGTCTCCAAACTTGCAATTTTTTGTATTTGAACTGCTATGTTCATATGGATTGTATATATCCTTTTTCTTTCTTAAATATCTATCTTTGCAGGCTTCATTGCTGGAAGAAAACATAAAACCTAGAACTGACCTCCCACATTTGCTTGTACATCTTCATGAAAGACGACCTGAGAAGCTCCATTACATCGGTGTCTCCTTTGGCCTTACTTTGGACCTTTTTCGCTTTTGGAGAAAACATAAATTTGCTCCATTTTATATTGGCCACATACCAGTTAAGATGCTTTTTTTTTCTTTTTATTTTTTTTGGAAAAAAAAAGAAGTTATTTTCTGTCTGCCTCGAGTATATGAGTACTACAAATCACTAATTTGTATCTTACCATTTTCTTTGTTGCATCAGAGTACTGTGACCGGTGAGCATACATGTATGGTCCTAAAGCCATTGAATAACGATGATATTGAATTTAGCGGAACAGACCAGTGGGGCTTTTTTGGTCCATTTTACCAAGGTGCGTCCATTATTTTAAGCACTGTCTTGGTCCAATGTGTTTTTTATCAGTATATTGGTGCTCCATACCTTTATATTTTTTGTTATTCCCCCAGATTTTAGGCAGAGGTTCACCAGACTGTTGTGTTCTACTTTCCCTACAATGGAGTATAAACTGGCTATGAGGTTAGTTCTGAAAATTTACTCTTTTTGAAAATGTGTTGATAATTCTATATGCTCATGGTGCTCATAATCTTTCAGCATTTTGGATCCAAAGATCAACTTTACAGATTTAGAACCATCATCCACCTTGGATGGATTTTTGAAGTCGCTTAGTGATATTTTATCGCCGCATGATTTGAAGCGACTAAAATCGTATACCGATAACCTTTCTAATTATCACCTGGTAAGTTTACTGAATGATGATTTTGAGAGTTGCTGTTTCTTTTATCCCAGGGTTTGTTATTGCAGCAACAATAGATCTTAATACAATATGCTATAAGTAATGAATGGCTTTAAATTAAGCAGTGAAATAGACATTAATTGAACAGAGTTCAAGGCCTTCCTAGCATTTGGATTTCTATTGATTTTTTTATAGGCATGCTTGTGGATCAATATCATCACTCTTGTTTCATGGGTGGGCAGTTCAAATTTGAATTCTTAATTTCTTTCTAGGGTTTCTAAAGTAAGATATTGAAATAATTTCATTGTTATAGGCCAGCTGGTGGGTTCTGTTGTAGTAATTTATTATGTATTTTCGCAGGCGTAGTTTCTATTTGTTATCAGGAGGTAAGTTATGGTTAAGTTTATTGGAGTTAAAATTGGATATAGGGAAAATAGGTTTACAAGTAGATTATATTTTGGGGTTGGTATGATTGTGGTTTGGTTTGGTTAGTGGATCAAACCTATTGTTCTTTGGTTTTGCGAAATTCTAAATCTCAGAGGTCTTGAGAAAACCAAACTAAACCAAACCAAACCAAACCATATATGTGCATCATTACAAATGAAATATATTCTTGTTCTATTAATTTTACTAACCTACTTTGAAGAAGAAATTATGAAACTTTAGTTTTATACTTTAATTTGGTTGTCTAAATCATATCTTTTCTTCTTACAGATTCTTGACCTTGTTCCAGTTCTTTCACATTTATATTTCCGGGAGAAGCTTCCAGTTACATTATCATATGTTCAAGCTTCTGTTTTACTATGCATTGGCTTGCAAAATCGGAACATCTCTTACATCGAGGTTTGATTCTCAACTTGCTCATCCAGTGGTTTAATATTAACTTAGACATATGGAAGCTCATGTAAAAAGCTTTTGATACTTTGATATAGTTTGCTGTTAGGATCCTCATTCATGACACAGGAAGCAGTCGCTTTGACTTTAAGATTTAATTTCTTTGCATTTAGAATATCCTAACCACATTAAATAATTTGTTCCATTCATTGTGATTGTGTAGTAAAATACTGCCTCTGTCCTCTATAAATTTACTATTTACTTTTTGCAAGCATTTAGGATGAACTTTTAGTGATTGACTTTCCACTTGTACCTTTATTGTGACAAACTCAAGGTTCTCATAACTTAGCGTAAACCGTAATCTAAATGGGATAAGGAGGGAGTATCAGAATGTGTTTTGATTGGTATCTTACTATTGCTGCTTCCTATGATTATAAATATGTCTTGGTGCAAATTGACAAGCGTAAATCAATTAAATTATAGTTGTCAGTGCATGATCCACATTTCATCATTTCATCTTGCCTCCTTTTGTTTTTATTTACTCTTTCGAGAACCTTCTAACAATTGGCAGGACAGAGTATTCTTTAGTAAACGGTGAAAGAATAATTGGATTTGTACTAGCTGCTTTGCATAAATGTCTGTATTGTTGGTCTAGGGCTTAAGCACAAGAAGCTTTTGCTTTTACTATGTTCTGATAATGGTTGCAGAGAAAAATGAACAAGAAAAAAACATACTAATATCAGTTATTATTCTGCTTGATACCTTGTTGAGTTTGTTCTTGTGGAACATTTACTGCTCGTTGTTTTGTTTGGGAGTGCTGCTTTACAGGGACAGATGAAGTTGGAAGGGCATCAGATATTGTCACTTTTTATAAAAGTAATGACAAAGTTTCATAAATACCTAAATGGTATTGCATCAGAGGAGATCAATCAAACCATGCCTAGACTAAGAAATGTGAGTTGAGATTGCTTAACATTTTGAAAGCTCCTGAATGAAAGGAACTCTAAAAAATCTGCTTAATAGAAGTTAATGATGTGAGTATTGCATGCTCATTTCTTTTACCATAGGCCCGCCATATAAGTAGGTAATTATCTGATCGCATCTTATAGATGCAGTTACAGATTTATACCAAACACTGCCCCTTCCACATGCTTGCATCACTAGCAAGGATAGACTTTACTATATTTTCCTTTTTTTTTAAAATTGTGCTTCTACTAAACTTGATTCTTAAGAATTTTGTACTTTGTACCAATGTGAATCCTGTTGTGGTTTATGTGAATCTGCATTCAGGTTGTGATGGAACCACATAAGATCTCTGTGGATGATGATCTAAATGAAGCGGCCAAGGAAGTTGAGGTGTGTGCTTTGTATTTTTTTTCCTTGCCCGACTTTTTTCTTTTTTGGTTTGTTTTGCCTCCCACTTATTATACTAAAATTGCTTTGACTAATTCTGTGCTATATATTTAGCATGGGAGAAAAACCATGATGGACGGTTCGCTGGATCCTCAGTTGCTACAGCAATATGCCATTGTGGACAGAGATGCTGACTTTGAGAATGCTTTACAAAATGGTGATACAAAGATACTCTCAAGTGGTCTTGTTAGTGTAAAATCTAATAAAGAGAAAATGGAAAAGCATAGAAACCAGAAAGAGAGTCACAAGAGTGGGAAGAAGCGAGGCAAAGATGACCACAGCTCAAAATCAAACAAAAAGAGGAAATCGTAGTCTAATACATGAGGACATGCGATTTAATTGTGAGGTTGTGAGGTTATAATTATTTCATCTTGTATTGTTATTTGAATACATGAAATTTTGACAGGATGAGGCGGTGAGCCCCATATTCTGATTATACTTTGATGTAAATAATACAAGCATTAGCAACTCTAGCTCTTTTTCTGCTTCAGTTTTTCTTGGTTATCCAATGTTTGTTGTACAATACTATATAAGCCTCTTGATCTCTCAAATATGCTATTGTAGATTTTTGATTTTTGCTTATTATTGGTTTAATTTTAATGAAATGAGTGATTTGGATCTACTATACTTGGATCAACCATCTTTGGTTTTGATATATATTACTCTCTTCGTCCGATTTTGACTGATGTGTTTGGTTTTTAGCAAAGATTAGTATTATTTTTGTTAGTGTTTGGCTTTTCACTTTCAATTATTGTAACAAACTTTTAAAGTTGTTACAACTTCTTACTTAAAGGAATATTATTGAAAATATTAATTCTAATTTGTTACTTTCTGTTCTTAAATGAATGATCTTTTGACTTTTTGCAAAAATTAATGATAAGTTTGGTAGTATCTGTTTTTCTATTTTTTACTTTTGTAACAAATTTTAAAAGTTGTTACAATTAAAAATTGAGGATGTTTTAGGAAGTCTAACAATATATAGTTTTTTAAATAGAAAATTAGACGTTCATTTTGAAAAATATATATTTAGTATAATTGACATTCATATAGGAACGAAGGGAGTATTAAAATTTAACTATGATTCTCCACTTCATTTCCCTTAAAAAAAAAAAAATTTCTTGTTACATTTTCTCCTCATGTTTTAATAAACAATCATCATTCAAAAAGAGAGAAAACGCATATTAGTCTAAATTTTAATTAATATTACGACTGTTATGCATCATTCTTAGAAAGTTTGGATACATTCATTACACCGACCACTAAACAACCAACTTTATGTCTAAAATATTAAATCTTCACTGAAAAATGTGTACATAAAATGATACTAGTAGTTTATATAAGTTGATCCGTGAGAAACCCAAACTCTGAGTTGATACTCACCCGACCCTAATCACTTTCAGTGGCACCCCCCTGTAATTTAAGACACATTACCATTTCTATTTCAAACCTACAAAACCAACTAACTATAAACACACTTCTGTTCTGG
>JAYMTT010000807.1:0-11387 GCA_036898025.1 Hypseocharis bilobata
AATTCATGCAATTTTTTCATGATTTTGATGATTAATTTTCATGGGTTTCTTCTCTTAACTCGAGATCCATTCACTACTTCATGTTTTTTGTATGTTTTTTTTTTCTCTCTTTAGGTACGTTGGTAGCAGAGATGATTTGGGTTCATTGTAATGGCGATAATTGATTTTGTGTGACCCTGTTATCACAGGAACCAGGTAACCTTACTCTTTGTAGATCCAACATTTCCGTTTTTTTCCCTTTCTAGATTGGTAATTTGGCATTTTTGGTTCCCATATTTTACGACTCGCGGTTTATGAACTTTTGGAACGGCAGAATTAATACCTAAACTTTAAAAAATTGAGCATAATTGATGATTTCCGTCCAATTCCATCTGAATCTGTTAAAATTACAAATGTATCATGTCAGCGTCATTAACGTCAATTAGAACAAATTTGGAAGGAAGTAGCCAATTATGCGCAATTTTTTAAAGTTTGTATATTGATTCTTATATTCGTAAAGTTTATGGACCATAAGTGTACAAGCGTCAAAGTAGGGACCAAAAATGCCAAAAAGGCTTATATATTAGCCCATTTCAAGAATCCAAAACCAACCTGTTTGTTATATTGACACTTGACATGTAACTGGTACTGCTTTACTTCAAGGTTTCTAATTTAACACAGTGCTCAAAGGTTCTTGATCACAAAATAACAAGCAGAAGGCACCAAAGATTATAACTCTATTATTTTCTATTTCCCATTGTTGGCCGCTTGTAGTTCCGCCGGCTCTTCAAGTTCTGTGAGGTTTGGTCATATTTTTTTATACTGATCAGACCTGACTTTATTAATTTATGTATGGTGGCTATATAGTATATAAGTATCTTACGTCAGCTATCAGTACTGCTAGCTATCTAGTGGAATCTGGTTGGAGAACCTATGGAAGCTCAAATGTTTCCTACCAAAGTGATCTATATGTCAGCTTTCCACATGTTTGTATCCTTATTCGATTCTTCATCTTCTAGTGATATCATTCTTGAAAGAAGCACTTCCTTTTTAAATTAGTTGGGACTTTTCAGTTTCTTGTACCATTTAAGAAATTCAGGACATCTGAGTCGAGAAACCATGATGTACCTCTGGTTTCTCATCTTGGCCTGCTTTGCTACGAGCGATGCTCAACAATATTATGACCCATCTGAGTGTTCTTCAGATACCAGCTCTCCTGGATCAAGATACACTTGTAATTCCACTCAGCATTCGTGCCAGACCTTCTTGGTTTACAGAGCCAATCAGCGGTTTCAGACTATTTCAAGTATCTCTGAGTTGTTCATTATGAGCTCTGATGAGGTACTTCGCTTCAACAACTTTACATCTTCTTCTACACAGATTCTCCAACCAGGCAGAGAAGTTCTTGTTCCCATTAACTGTTTCTGCGCAGGCAATTTTTTTCAGGCAAATTTCAGTTACGTAGTTCCTGGAAGCACGACACTCACAGAAGTTGCTTGTGGAGTGTATGAAGGTTTACTGAAATCACTTACACTTGCTGAGGAAAACCCGTATCAAGAAAATGATCTTAAGGTTGGTACTAATCTTCGCGTGCCTTTGAGATGTGCTTGTCCTGATAATTTCACTAGTAGTAAAGGAGTTAGGTATCTTGTGACATACCCCTTTATAGAAGGAGATGGAACGATTTCATTGAGCAAGAAATTTGGCATCTCTCCCGAAGAATTATGGGAAACTAATCACTTAGGATCTAGACCAACCGTTTTTCCTAACACAACTGTTTTAGTTCCCTTGAAAGAAACTGTTCCAGTCATAATTTTCAGTACCTCAGATTCTCCACCTCCAGCTCCTGGTTTTATTTCCACAGTTCCCGTAGCAAAAACAACAAAAGACAAGAAATTAAGAAATTTGTATATAGCCGGGTCAGTTGTCGGGTTTTCTTTGGTACTTGTAGCTTTGCTTGGGTGCAGTTTGTATATTAAGGTCATAAAAAGATGGAGGGTTGATAATTTTCAGTCCGTCACAGCCAGAAGCTCTCCAGTCTCCTGTTCAACAGCCAGAAGCTCTCCGAGATCTGGTCAAACGGGTGTAAGCTCTACAAATTCTTGTTTGTCTCCGGATCTTCTAGCTGGGCTAAAATATTCTCTGTACAATTATAGCACCGAGGAGCTGAGGAGAGCGACAAGGGATTTCAGTGAAGATAACAAGATCAGTAGTGTATTCTTTAAGGGGGTCGTCGACAACAATGTTGGAGTGATGATTAAGCAGATGAGGTTTGAAGACACTCGCCAGGTTATCGATATGCATTCTAAGATCAACCACATCAATATTGCGAACTTACATGGTGTTTGTTATGGAGATAGTGACAATTCTTGCGCGTATCTTGTGTTTGAATTCCCCAGCAATGGCTGCTTGAGGGACTGCTTATCTAATACATCTAATCCTCTCCAGTGGAATCGCCGGACACAAATAGCTTTTGATATTGCAACAGGCCTTCACTACTTGCACTTTTGTACTTTTCCTACCTATGCTCACATGAATGTTAATACTAGAAGTATATTTGTAACAGCACAGTGGAGGGCAAAGCTTGCAAACATAAGAACCGGAACCGCCCTTGCTGTTGGATCCTCAAAAGGAAATGACAGTAGCGAATTAAGCATCGGAGGATGGATTGCACCAGAGTACCTTCTCGACGGCTCAGTTTCTGAGAAGGTAGACATTTTTGCATTTGGAGTTGTTTTGCTTGAGCTCATCTCAGCGAGAGAGGATGTTGATGGAAAACTATTCAGAGAATCCATTGGATTTTTGGGAGGTGGAGACAGCGAGGGAGGTTGTTTTGACCAACTGAGGAGTTTCGTGGATCCATGTCTGAAGGAGGATTATCCTCTCGCAGAGGCTTTGTGTTTAGCTGTTTTAGCAAAATCTTGTGTGGAAGATGACCCTCTGCATAGGCCATCTATGGATGACATAATGAAAGTCCTTACCAGAATGGTATATTGAGACATTCATTTCTTATGTAATGTAATAATGTATAGATGGTAAATGATTAATAACATTATTGGACTTGGTTGAATCATAACTGGTTTTGTGCAAACGCTTATTTTCTTCTTCTGTAGTCTAAATATGCTATTGTTTTTTTACAATCATCTAAATTGCAGATTGTTGGAACACAAGTTACAACTTACAAGCTTACTGAATCATGCCGCGCAGGTTTGTCTGGATAATTAAGATCTTGATACTATCTTTATTTTTCTGCATTTGGTTTTCTTAGGGGCGTGGAATTGATTGTTTATCTAATTAAGTAGGATAAGAGCATACTTGTAATTATCCGATTGATCCTTAGCCCTCGGTTATGTTACTAATGTTGTCCATTTAGGGAGCGGCATGGACTGTGTGGCATGACAATTTGGAATACATGGTTGGAGCCTTGGATGATATGTTTAGTTTGATTCCATTTTGTAATATAGGATCTGGGAATATTATAGTAACACCAAATCCTCACTGTGAGGTCTCTGCTCACTTGTAGTTTTGTCTGTTAGTGTCAAGGTGCTTTAGTAGTTGCTGTCTTATTTTAACAAATACCAGTTAATTTTATGATTTTTGTGGGTCATTGGAGTAGAAGATTCTCAAGTTCAGAAACTTATTCTTTTTTAAATAGAGGCCAATGTCTTGGGGCCAAACAGAAGTGAAGTTAAGATTTTAACTCCTTTTGTATGCCAATGCCATGATGATTGTTGTTTCATGATTATCTGGTCTAATGCAAATTGGTCGATTCTCTTGTTCATATACTGGGAGTGTACAGAAAATCTATTTTCCCAAGAAAACTGGAACTTTCATAAGTTTAGATGATAACAAGGTACTATATACATATGCTAAATACATCTCTTCCAACTACCTCTTCTGGAAATTCAATTTCTGGATGCAGATCATAAACACAAGGGCAAAGATGACAGAAAAACCAACCAAAATACCAGCAGTTTGCCACATGAAATTCAGATCGTACCCGAAATGGTTCTCCACATACCATTTGATGCTTGGATCTGTAGTCATTCCAGGCACCTTGATAGTGTCCTCAAGGTCACCATACTGCGACACAATTAGTCCATACATTGTCCACGACACAGGACAAATATAGAAATACCATAGACACCACTTGGGAATTCTCTGAAATTTTCAAAAGGTAAAGACATGTTAGTTAGAAATAGTATATAGCATTTATTGATATACAATGTCTGCTATATGGAAAGTAACTTACTGGTTTGGGAATGAAGAAGCCACAATAGAGGCTGAAGAGCGTATAAAACGCTGATGCAGCAATACCAGCAAATTCTTGATTTGGCGTGATTGAGACCATCATCATTCCATAGTATGTAAAGTAAAGAAAGGTGAAGAAGGTGATGACGAAGAACCATAGGAACTTCACTAACGACCATTCAAAGCCTATCATTGCATACACTATGAGTGTATAGTAAGTTGACTGAACAAATACATATGGTATTTCAATAATCACCTGCTTAAAAGAAAACCAAAACATATCAATCAGACTCAGACGAGTTTAGAATTTCATTTTTCTGTATTGCATACTCAGTCCCTTTTCCTCACCTGTGCTAAGGCATATGGGAAAGCAGAGTACATTCCTGCAGCTCTTTCTCTATACGAAACTGTTCTCTCGACTGTTATAACCGGCTGTACACTTTGGCAGTTGCTAATTCCGATGTTCATGACCGCAACATACATAGCTCCAATTATCATGGTTAGTTCAGTTGTACTGTCCCTGTATGTAGAAAAGGATCAGAAAAGCATGTTGAAATATTTCACTTCAAAAAGGAATAAGATATATATCAAGCTTTTGAAATAGGAATAGGCACTGACCTTTTAGTGCCGACCTGCCAGAAGACTGACCCAATCAAGAAAGCAGCTGCCAAAGTGAAGTAGTATCGTACGAGGTTATAATCAGGACTTCTCCAGTAAGTCCACCATTGCTTCCAGAGGCAGGATTTAAATTGCTCCCATGATGTTTGAGAGTACTTGGTAGGAAAATAGAGATCTTTAGTTCCTGGTAATGGTGTACTCAACTCCTTTACTAGAGTCTCGTTTCGCCTACAGACATAGGCACCCATGTGAGCTTAGAACCTACAAATCTTTTAAGTTTTTTTTTTCTCCTTTTAAAAAAAAAAACATTTTATACTTACTCATACAAGGATGACGATTTGTAGTGTTCAGCAAAATCGATTCCTAGTCGAGTTTCAGCTGAAACCGAGCTTGCTTCTAGCATCCATGCTGCTGGATTTTGTTTTTCTCTAATTTTAGTAACTCCGGGTATTGCCTGCAGTAAGTGAATATAATGGATTCAGATTTGTATCCTCATATAGGTATTAGAAAGAAGTATCAGCTGGGTTAAGTGATATAGTACCTCAAAATACTCGATAACCTTGTGAGAATTCTGGCCCAATGGTCCCGAGTAGATCACCTGTCCTCCGCTTTTCATCAGTAGCAACTCATCGAAGGCTTCGAAGATATCAATGCTAGGCTGATGAATTGTGCAGACAACTGTTCTTCCTGTGTCTACGGTGTTTCTTACAGTCCTCATAACAATGGCTGCAGCCCTCGCATCAAGTCCTGAAGTTGGTTCATCCATAAATATGATTGAAGGATTCGCAACAAGTTCCACAGCTATTGTCAGCCTCTTCCTTTGTTCCGTAGACAACCCCGTTATTCCCGGGAGCCCGACTATGCCATTTGCAAGACTAGATAGCTCAACTAGTTCCATCACTTCATCAACAAAAACCTGAAATGCACATAGATTATTTCTTTTTTGTTCAGAACTAAAATTATCAAATGCCACATTTAGCTAAAATGACTTGCGTCTGCGTATTCATGATTATGAGAAAATATATGATCCTTACCATCTTTTCCTTGTCACTGACTTCTTTGGGTAACCTTAGGGAAGCAGAGTAAATCAAGGACTCTTTAACAGTGATTTGAGGAGAGTGAATATCAGTTTGCTCGCAATAACCGGAGATTCTTGCAAATGTTTCTTGCTTCTTAGGAAACCCGGAAATCCTAATATCACCTTCAATGTAACCACCAGTTTTTCTTCCCGCTAGAACATCCATGAGAGTTGTCTTTCCTGCCCCGCTGACTCCCATTAAAGCAGTTAAGACTCCAGGTCTAAATGTACCCGTGACTTCCCGAAGCAACTGCAACCTATTCTTCGTCACCCCTTGATCCTTCATTTCCTGTGAAAAAGTAGTCAGCTGGTATCCGTATAAATATGTCTTACAACTGAGTGAAGGTAATGAACAATAGATTCTTACAGATGGCATGTCCACATGGTAATTTATTCTGTTAAAGGACATTGATAGAGGCGTAAATGGAAGAATCATTCCTCTCTTTGTAGAAAACTCATATGCCTGGACCTCGGTGTTAGATTCACTGCCATTGGACCAGCTACTAATATGCTGAATTTCCAGTTCTCCTGATAGGTCCCAGTTTCATGTCAGTCACTCAAGTTCTTAACGTTTCATACAGATCAATTGCGATAAATGTTGGTCAACACTGTAATCAGGTACAAGTCTAAGATTCTTACTCATATTATTTCCGTCTTTTGTTATGAATTTTGCTTCTCCATTCACTTTCCCCTTGTTGGATTGCTCATTTGTTGCATCCTCAGTCAACATAGCTTGTGACTTTCCAGTAGCTGTCGTAAAGAAACATGAGATTCAGAATATTTAATCATCTTGAGAAGGAATGAAGGATTAGATATTCATTAAACAAAATTTTTAAACTTACGATTTAGGTAACTAAGAGAGAAGGTAAAGAGGACGTTAAAGAGAACGATGAACCCCAAAAGAGATAGTGCCCCAATCCAGTACCAATCTTTATCTGGGTCGATATCAAATTCCTCCAGCACCGCGACACCCATCTTTGTGATATTGTCTGGTGCCTGCAAAACAATTGAAGTCTTTTATTCTCAAATATCCTTTATTTATTTGTAGTAGAATTATATACTATATACAAATATAATCCTAACAAGTTTGTGAACTTAACATACCATTTTATTCATCCATCTTGGAGAAAGCATCTCATTTACACTCAAGGAATTGAAAGCATATGACAGAGGTGAACCCCAGTTGGCCCATGACCACCATACCGGAATTTTTCCTGTTACATGAAAAGCATTATCCAGTCAATTGTGAATCAATACAATTTTGCACCAAAAAGGAAATCTTATATGGTTTACGGTGATAGTATGATTCTATCGTCACTACAGTCGAGGTCAGGAAATTGCTTGTTGAGTCTATAGTGTAATGGAATCTAATACACAGATGTCCAAATATCAATAGTTGGTTATCACACTATACATATCACATGGCACTCGCAAAATACAGGCAAATAACACTAACACTACGTTATGAATTAACTCTTAATGTGTTGCTTTGAAGAAGATGCAAACCTTTAGGAAGGACAAATCCTCCAAGCATAAATAAGATGAGTAGGGCAATGTCCCCCCCGGTATGGGCAGCGATCATACTCCTACAAAGTCCAGCCATGAACTTAAATAATCCAGCAGCCATTTGTTGGATCAGAAAAACAATCAGCAGATGCTTTCCAAACCTGAATTTTTTTTAAAGAAAAGGTGCGAAGGCAGGTCAGGTGATGCATGGAATTTACAGTAAAATTTGCCGACATGTATACAATTTTGGTATAGTCAATGCTTAATTGATGTTACCTGCTAGCCTCTGGTGTATAACCAATAGAGTAATATGTGACTCCGGTAAAGACAAGAGAGTCCAAAACTGACATTGGCACAGAAAGCAAAATATTCGGGATAGTGAAAGCCCAGGCAGGATAAAATTTGAGATCCCTGTGCTTGTAGAACACAGGAAGCCTTGTTATGGCAATAGTGAGCTCCACGATGCCACTGAACATGTTGACCGTCATGGCAAATATAATTGCACTCATGTACAATGCCCCGTCCTCAAAATTGACATCTATTGTTGTCCTGAAGAACATGGCTACCGCTACAAGTGCCACTAAAAAGATTTGAACGGTCTTGAAGATGTATACTGGTCGGGTCTTCTTGATCAGGAGCCATTCCCTGTCCAGAGAGGCCCTGAGAAGCTGCATTTTTGGAGTAGTGTATTTTGTAAATACCAGAGCCGCCTTGTGACTTTGGTTCTTGTCGAAGGGAATCTGGAGCTTGTTCTGAAGCTGTTGGCCTACATGGAAAGCCTTGAACTGACTCACGAATTCGCTGACTGATACGTAGTGGTATGGCTTGCTCCTGTCCGTCCAATACTGTTCCTGATCCTTCTTAGAAGTGACCTACATGCGAAGTGCACCAATGAAGCATTAGATTTATAATTAAACCAGTTATTTAGATACATAACAGTGTTTCATATGTTATCTTACTCTGCTATTTTTGTCACGAAAGTTGAAAATACTTTGGGTGCAATTAGGACCGAAAAATTGTGAAACTCATTGCACTTAGATGTAATTTTTATGTGCCTGGATAAAAGTTCACAACTTCACATACCATTAGAGTGTCCAGGCTCATGACTCTATGACAAACTGGACTTTAAGAGTCTATTTTATACATTTTTGATATAGCAAGCTGTGTTTAGGTAAAACCCGGAGACTCAACTTCTTGTATCCAAAACGTGTTTGTTTTTAGTGTTTATAGTGATAGACTGCAGCATGTTTTCGTCTCAAAAACACTTTTAAACCATCCAAGAACTTTGACAAACTGGACCTTTGTGATTTAATTTGCAACACTATATATTACCTCTTGCAAAAAATCAGCAGTGGCTTTCCTTTCTGGGCACTTGAATCCACAATTCTCAAAGAACTCCAATATGTGCTCCCGTGGCCCCTGGTAGACAATTTGGCCTTCTGATAAGAGCATGATATCATCAAACAGATCATACGTCTCTGGATCGGGTTGGAGTAGGGACATAAAAATTGTTGCATCAGTGAGGTGCGCAATCTGCTGCATACACTTGACAATTTGAAAAGTTGTAGAGCTATCTAAACCCGTTGATATCTCATCCATGAAGTACGTTTTTGTTGGCCCGACAATCATCTCGCCTGCATCATGCAAGATCAAAAACCATCTATTTAAACCAAAATTATAAAAGAAAAACCATCCAATTAAATACCCGATTTGTAACAAAATTAGAGGGAAACAAAATACTTAACCTGTTGTTACTCGCTTTTTTTGTCCACCAGAAATTCCGCGCTCCATCTCACTTCCAACAACTGTGTCTTTGCATATATCAAGCCCCAGGAGCTGTGGTTATGTCATCAGAGGATTGCAAAGTTAATTAGTAATAAAAAGTATTACAGATATTATGTGCTTGGCCATCAATTTACTTAACATTTTTGAAATCAAATTCAAAAAAGTGCTTGGAAATTGAACTTACTCTTATGACATAATCAGTAATCAGATTGCTCTTAACTCCTTCCGTTGCAGTTGCCTGATTTAAACACAAATAAATAAATAAGCGTGAAAAGAATACGCAAACTTAGCACATTATGTAATTTTTAATAATTTTCTTTTCTGTGACCGGAAACTTATTTCTTACCTTCATGAACAGATCAACTTCCAGGTCAGGGCGTATTCCAGCATCCTTCTCCCTCCTCAGGACCTCAGTAAGTATCTCTGAAATGTGAAGAATTTTTAGTTTTTAATAATAATTAACAGCATTTACATAATCAATTTTGGTTTAAATTGATTTGGTTATTACCATGTCTAGGCCCAACCCCTTGGAACCTGGCTGAGAAATCCAAGGTTTCTTTCACCGTTAAATTTCCCAAGTGAACATCGTTTTGACTAATGTAGGCTGAGGTCTTGCACGGAACAAATTCGTCAAGCCCATGACCATTATAAGTGACTTCACCTTGCACCTGATTTACACAAATATAATTTTCATGATTCTGTTTTCTATAATTTACAAAAAATTGGCTCTATAAATATTTTACCAAACAAAACTTTTGTGCTTAATAGAAACCAACCTTTAGAGTTGGATCCAACATTCCTGCGAGTGCCATCAAAAGGGTAGTCTTTCCGGACGAGGAAGGGCCTAACAAAAGGGTCATCCTGCAATGAAGCAAATAAGATGATCATTTTTTTTTATTGTTGCAATGATAGATGTATATTGGTAGCTTTTGATGTTTGTACCTTCCCGGTCCTATGATCCCAGACACGTCCCTAAGGATTCTATGCTTTGTCCTTTCAGATAATCTAATTCCAAGTAAACCAAGAGTCGATTCTGCAAGGTTTCTTGAATTGTTCAAAAGAGTTGGAAGAGCTCTGGTTCCGACATAGCAATGAGCTTCAATGCTCAACTCTTTGAATCGAACTTCTACTGTCGGAAGCTGGATCCCCACCCTGCATTAAAATTAGGGACGACAAAATTGGTACTAATGATATAAAGATCAACACCAACAGTGGCAAAACTAACATAAATATTCAATCAATATATGGTCATGCCATGTTAAAAATAATCAATCATAGCCGGAATTACATACAAGACCAAGAAAATTAATAGTATGAGGAAATAAATAAAGTGTAGCCAACTCAAACTGAAAAAATGAGGCAAATATAAGAATGTACATAACATATTACCTATCTATACGATCTCTTAACTTTCTCAAGAACTCGCCATTGTCTTCTTCGACGACTTGGAAATTCCTCTCTATGAACTGCTTCTAATTTTCCATCATAATTTAAAAATGCTGCGGAGGCAACTAACAGCATTTAATAATGTCAACCTCCCTGCGCACTGTTTTCCTCTCATTGTCATCTCCCTCCACAATAGATTGCAACACACTGGTTCTCAATCGGTCATAAGTTGGCAATTTCTCTATGGCGACCCATCTCAGAGCATCCTCGTCCTCCTCTCTCACTTGTGATGAGAACACAGTACTCATGGCTTCTCTGTGCATCACAATTTCACCAACTTAGATAGGTGATACAATGTGTTATATCAAACATCAAAAGTAAGTGAACAGTCTAGTCAGCCCACAGAAAAAGAAACAAACCCAACTTTTTTCTATAAATATTAATGCATTTTGTCTGATTGTCATTAGAGAATCTCAATAGGGTTCATTTTCTTAAGAAAAAAAATCTCAATGTATTTTCTTTTCTTTTTTTTGAACTGAAATCTCAATGCATTTAATGAACTAGTGTATGCTGATTGATTGGTATAGTTTTAAAATATCGGTTGGGTTAGGTTAATGCATAATGGGCTAAGATGTCAAATAACGTGACGCTGTTGGGCTAGGTGCTGGGCCCTTTCATGGAGTTCGGCCCACTGTTACATATCAGTGAGTATGAGAATCATGTCAAAATTACCCAAAAGTTGGCTCAAGCTTTTTTTTTTTAATGTATAATTTTGATTTTTTAA
>JAYMTT010000808.1:0-11376 GCA_036898025.1 Hypseocharis bilobata
CTCTTTATTTTTAATAATAAATTAGGCAGCGTTTGAATGTATTTGGAAATAAGAATCGGAATAAGAATGAGAATGAGAAATTATGCTTTAAATAAGAGTCAAAAAATGAAAATCACTCAAATTTGTGTTTAGATTAGGATGGATATACTCTCCTCCATTCTCCCTACTTCGTTCTCATTCTCATTCCCTCCATTCTCTTATTGAAGAAGAGGAATAAGATTCTCATTCTCATTCTCCCCTTTTTCAAATTATATATACATCTATTATTAAAACAAAGATAATTCAAAGCACATTTTCTCATTCTCATTCTCATTCTCGTTCTCAAGCAAATTAATCCAAATGAAGCATTACGTTAAGGAATAGGCAAGATTGAAATAAAAATCGTCAAAATCGCCTATGAAAGAGAAGCTAGAGATTGGAATTCTATAAAGAGCTGTCCAAGAAATGTCAAACGTCAAGTTCAGACACTACAAATTAGTGGAATAGGTTGGAAGAAAGTGAAAGGTGCCAAGCCTGTAGTGCACAAAACAGCAAGCAGATCATCCAAGAGTTTTCATGTTACAGTTGACCTAACATTACCCAAGAAACACTGAGGCTACATGATACAGAAACTTAAGGTGCGTGCCACAAGTCCAATGACCTCCAAACAGTCAAACCTAACTATGGAGGCTCGAATCCTGATCTGACATCAAGCAGTTCACAGAGAGTCATGAATCTGAAGGGAAAGGAAATTCACCTTTGATACTTGCAACACTTGGAGAAAATGTCCAATATGAAAAAAATGAGAAATTTCACTTTTCTTCATTTAGCTGTCTCCAAGTTCCATTGCTTCAGAAGATGGTCCACTTGGACATCTCCCACGACAAAAGCCATATACTACCAAATAATTAAAGGTTAAAAAAAGATTCAACATTGTAAGACAGGAATTATGGCCCATGGAAAGTCAGGACGAAGACAAAAAGGACAATGTTGTACCAAAAAAAGATTAACAATAAACAATGATGATGATTAACAAGCACACAACATGCAAAGAGCAGAACAATTTCAACCACTATGAGTAAAAAAAGTATGGGCTGGACAGTACAGACCATGGAACCACAATGAAGGCTCTCCAAAAAGCCTAACTAAGGCCATCAAAAACTCTCGAAAGAGATGCTTTACATAAATTATTGAGCAAAAAGGAAAATTATGTCAACCAGAAAGACCGGCTTTGGGACAAATGAAAGTGTTCACATTGGGTTTACCAAATGTGACACAAGATTTGAAGATTCATACAATGCATCAAATTCAGAAGAATCAAGTCTGTCAATTGAGATCCTTTTCAGAACGGAATTGACTGGGCATGAACTCTGTACATCTCCAGCAATGAAGAAATGAATTTACTGATAACTCTTGTTTGTCCTCCAAAAGATCGTGAAAAGTGACTAGCTCACTCATTCAGCAAAGCTTTCATCCTTCTGCGTCAATACTATCATCACCAGAAGGCATCGGTCTGGTCTCTGACAGTGACAGTCGCCTTGGCTTTGCTGAGCTTGCTTCAACAAGCCCATCTGGTGACAAACTTAACGCAGCAGCCCCTGATGATGAACCCAACAACCGCCTGACTGGGGCATCAGCTGAAGATGATGCAGAGAGATTGTACGCAAAGATTCCCATAGGATGGTCAAACTTGCAACTAGGACCAAATTTGCAGATTCCATAACGAGAATAGAAGATGCATAGAGGTTCTCCCTGTAAAAATTTGGCCACAGGCTCCATAAATTTGATATGATTCATGTATCAAATCATAAGAAGTTGAACTACAATGCACATAAAAAGAACTAATCACAAGCAAACTGATGCATAAGGGTGCAACTTGGTTTATCCAAAGAACCAATAATATAGGTTTTATAGAATGGTTCATCCACAAAACCAAGTTAACAAAACAAACCTTATTTTTGGTTCCCTGCATAAATTAAGTTGCTCACCTACTCAGTACTCATGCATACACGAAGACATAAAGACACCAAGGAAAGTACTACATTATTGGGAAGGTGAAAAAGTGACTTTGGAAGCATCGTGAAGCCTAATGAAAGTCAGTGCCCTTGAACTAATAGAACACCACAAGCAACATGAAGCAAAGAATGTGACAGCTAAATAATATGAGATGATAATAAATAAGTAAAAAAGATAGAACTGCCTACTACCAGTATAACTTACTGGGCGTAACGGAAGGCCTATAGGACTCAAGACACAATCCGGAGCAGGAAGTAGTCTCTCTCTAGGATGATGGAACCTACAAACTGCGCCAAATTTGCAATCTCCAGTCTTCATGTAGAACTGGCACTCAGGCTGGCCAGGTCTCTCAGGAAATACATTCTCCCTTTGCAGTGCATAGAATCCCATGGGCATAGAACCAGCACGGTATGGAGAAAATGCCCCTTGAGATCCTGAATTTGTTGGTTCGCTCTGTCGTGAACTTCCATATATCTGACTGTTTCCCACTGTTTGTGACTGGCTCTCTGGAGACGTAGCTGACCCCAGCTGACCCTGGATAAATGAGCATCACATAAACATGTCAGAACTCAATACTATCCAAAAGTTGCACATACTACATTACGTTAACTCAAATTCAAAAGAGAAAAAAAAACATAATTAATACACACACACGCAAGAATCACACGCAAAATAGAAGAGAATTAACCCAAAAGAGAGGAAAAATATAGTCATAGGGTGTATAGTGCAATTATAATTACAGGCAGAATATTAACATTAACATGTCATCTCAATCAACCTCCATATTAACCAAGTATGACTTAGAGCGTGCTCAAAAGGAAATAACTCACATCCTTGGACACTCAAGATACTTAGCTACACAAATGCATATTTACCAAAGCTTCTACAGAGAAGCACATTTTCCAATGCTTCAATGCACTGTAGGGAAATACCAATAAGATACCACAAAGGCATATACTTCCTATGTGGCTTTTCTCTATGTTATCTACAAATAAAAGGATCTTACTTGACTGAGATTTCAATAGTTTCATGTCAGAATTCTTCATCCAGGCAATTCTGAAACTTCAAACATTCGATATTTATACTGATACTATACGCTATATGCTTCACAAAACAACCAGATCGCATTTTCTTCTTGACCAGGACCAACTTGAAGCAACTTAGATAATCTAAGCATGTTTTCTTCTCAGTTTCAGAATTCCACTGGAACTCAATTTCTCTGATCTTGAATGAAATTGATCCGAAATTTCATACCCAAGTTCACTTCCTGAAACACATCTGGGATAGTGGATATATTTTCCCAAATTTCAGGCAGCTATTATCCTTCTGTGCTTTCAGGCAATACCAATGCTACCTCACCAACAACTACCATCTCGGCCATGGACGGCACCAAGATACCAAATCAATCACTTACAACATATCCACATCAATACACCACCATTACCACCACTACAGCTGCCTCCATGCTGACCATGTCCAACAAACTTATACTATGCTTCCATTCTAGACTCAATTCCTGATGGCTGATGCAATGATAAGACACTTGCCTTCCAGAAATCAAATAAATAGGAAACTATTCTGTCTTTTTATTCAAAGGTAGAACCGAATGACTATAACCACAGATATGGCAAAAATGTCATACTTCCAGACACACCAACAAGCCTAACCAATCTCTACTTTGGTAGCTGTCCTGAAGCACATGTAAAATTTGGTCTGTCTATAGTGCAAAGAAACCAAAAACTCATGCTGAGAGAAATAATAAGATGCATGGATAGAAAATTAAACAAGAGAATTTATAAAGACAAATGTGTAAATAGTAAATGTGCACTTGAGTACACATCATAGCATTTTGAACAGAAGAATAAATTAAAGCTTACACTGTAGGCATTCCATCCGGGAACAGATAGGACTCCCTGAGGCAGAAGCAATGGCGCATAACTTGAAGGGCCTTGCCAGCGTGGGCTAGGAATGAATGATGCTCTTGACCAGTTAGAGATTCCTCCTGGGTAAGACTGTTGACCAGCGGTTGGAGAAGAGGCGGAAGGATAAACAGGAGAACCACGCAATGAAACCATCATATTAGTTGGTTGAGGATGGTGGAATTTACAAGTGCTTCCAAATTTGCATTGTCCAGTCCTTAAATAATAAGCACACTCACTCTCATTCTGCAAAAAAAAAAATGAAGAACATATAAGGAGATAAGCTTCATCTGATCTAAGTATCAAAGACATGTGAGAAACCTACTCCATGTTAGACATGTGAGGTACACTTGCAAAACTCAAACAAGCCTAAAAAAGTGGCCATGGCTCAGATTATAGATATGTTCAGAATTTTAAATATCATATTTGCAATTTGAACTTGTGTCAGGCATGCAGCAGATAACAGTCCCACTGGCGTAGACACATGTAGGCTATAACAAATAATGAGAAGCGTAAAAAATATTTTACAAAGGTGAACTTTTGACAACAATTATCATAAGAATGAAGTCAAAATGTGGAACTGATCAAATGTTTATGCTTGCTGTTATGCAACATGTTGATATTCTGTCATGTGTCTGTCTGCATGCTACAAAGTACCCTAATACATAAGGTAAAAAAGGAATATATTGTACTGTGCTGTAAGAAGATTAACCAATTGCATCAAATAATAAAATTACATTCCACTTAGATGACTGAAAGAAAAAAGTAAATCCAAACCGGGCGGAGTGGATAGCCCAATATATTTAACGAAACTCTTCCAGCAATCCCAGCCTTATCTTTAGGATGATGAAACTTGCATGTGGCTCCAAACTTGCAAGTTCCCGTCTTCAGGAAATACTGGAAAGCAGTTCAAAGCAGAATATTAGTTCTTTAGACCCAAAATATACTGAAATGAGAATACATAAGTCCCATATCAACTAACGGGAATTACAATTAATTCGTAAAACTATGTAATAACAAAACAACAAAACAATTGTCCTCAAAGGAGAATGAGCTGGATTCGACTTCCAGTTAAGGATGTTAACAGAACCACTTAACCATATCAGCTTTATATAGAAAATCAATCTCAATGATAAGTGCTGCATCTATCTTAATTTCTTCTACAATAAAGTTCCAACCTATCAGGCTGAGATCCATAGTATCATTCGGTTTGTCTATATAACCCATGAAAACAGAAAATCATATTTTCTCAATGAGGTGATTCAGATAGTCTTTCTAACACTTAATAAAGTCAATGAATCTCTCCATATATGCCATGTGACAGCAGGACACGTAATCTGTCATTGGTTGAATATATTATGTTCTAGGGTTTACCATATCAAAAAAGGGAAATAGTCTGAATATATGGGTACTTCAGTAATCTTTTACATTTGGATCATTGGATTCTTTTTTTCTGTTCTTTTTTTGCTTTAGTTAAGTCCTAATTAGCTATTGGAAAGTCCTGTTTTCTTAAGTAGGAGCTACAACTAGGAAAGTTACAATTTCAGGAGTGCTATTGTCTTTTAGTTTAGTTCCCTCTACAAGGAAGCATAGTAAACACAATTCATTGTTTGAAGATTGTGTTGTAAACTTGTTTGTTTTGGGGCACTTTCTAATAGCAAGACCCCATTATGGTTCTTCTAAGTGACTCCTAAAAGGCCCTAGTGAGATTCTAAAGTTTCTATTTTCTTCTTCCTCATCTTTTATTTAATTTTTTGACCTTGTATTGCCCTCATCTAGTGACTCTAATCGTTTTCCCACCCAATACTTGCCAAAACTTCAAAACTTAAACATTTTATTGTTCATGAGTAGTAATTCACAATACTGGACTTCAAAACTTAAACATTTTATTGTTCATGAGTAGTAATTCACAATACTGGAACATTCATTTGTAACCCTACTTTCTTGTTTCGTTTCAAATCCAAACTGCAACATGTTCATATACCTTTCTAAAACCCAAAACTCTATCCCAACTTTTTATTTTATTTTTTATTCCTAGGTTACTCTATCCCAACTAAATGATCAAGATATCCCCAAATATTTGAAATTTAAGGGCTGTCTTGCATCAACATGATTACTAGCATGTGGTAGATCAATCTTCTCCAAAATCAAGATATAGTTCAGAAAGAGTAAGGGGATGTAGGAGGGGAACAATTCTTTGTCTGTAGATGGACAATGCGAATTAATCTTACTAAAAAAATTGACAGATGTTCAGATACAACTATTGCTTAAAAAGCAATCCAGAATGAAGTGACTCCATGTATACTATCCAGAAAAGCATAAGACTTTAAGTAGAAACTCTTTACCTTTAATGTCTACTTTGTTTTAACATTGGAGGTATCTATCATTCATTATTGTCTAAGATATGTTCTGCCTCTTATTTGGGTTGACTAATAGATAGCTTTCCCCACAGACATATTTGGAACAAATGAAGTACCTACAGTCATAAATCTTCATGAAGCATCTTGAAACCTCTACTTATGGCTTCAAGCCACAAGGCTAAAACCTCAAACTCCACCTATCACAGTTATTTTCATTTTTAACATATGATGTACATGATAAAAACCCCACAATACTGTCCATCATTTCTAACACATTGCAGGTCTTGTGAATCATTGGACACAACTTTGTCTTCACGGATACATTCATATAGTGAATTTTCCCAGTTTGTCCAATATTTAATACTTGTCGAAAAGAAAACTTTTCTAAAAGAAAACCAGACAGAAGATGCACTTAATATACTCTTGACTCTGACTAATTTGAGAACTCAAGTACTCGACTGGTCACATTCATAACTTAGATATTTTATATTCTTCTGCGGTCCTACAAAGATGATACACAAGTGCTCTAAAAGTATTCGAAATCTGTTGGAAAATTTTGCAAATTGTGGACGAAAGAATATGACCAAACTAAAAAAACCTCAGAATTTAATTCGGTAAAAGTCATAGCCCAGTGCTGACATTAAGATTTCATATAACCAGATAATACGACTTTGGCATTTCAGAATGGCCAATGTTTTCATAAAGTTGAAAATTTCATCAAATGTACAGAGGAATAGCTAGAAAAGAAGACAATGGAATAAATAACCATGCAGTGTAAATCTCACTACAGGACCACATAAATAATATGATCCGATACTAAAGAAAAATTAGCTAATAGAGCAAAAAATAGTAGTACACTGGTATATTCCTAAGAAGAATAACAAGCATGATAGACCCCGCAAATTAATCCTTCTCCACTGCGACCGAAAGGTGCTTCTCTTTATTAAAGGAAAAGGTTTCAAAGCAAAAAAAGAACTTAATCACACCCATGAATTGGCAACTCAATCCATATAGGATGCACACAATTTATGTAAATTACTTTTAGGCAGCATATTGTGACCATGTTCATAAATACATCATGTGCAATACACTACTACTAACTATATTTGATTGAGATTGTAAGTAACGCTACAAAAATAACTCAGAAAATATTTCTGCAAGCAAAAAAAGAAAGAGTGAGCACATTGAAAATCATCAGGTTTTATACTCTTGACATAGAGGATGGTTTTTTCCTAGATTAACATAACCCTTATTAATTACTATAAATAGTTAATTAATAAATTATACCAATAACCAAAAAGGTAACCTGTAAATTAAAGTTAGTAGAAGATCTGTAGTTTTAAACACGAGTAAATATAGTTCAATCTTATGGTTTGAAACTCTAAAGAAAATGAGATATAGGGCTACAAAAATAGGAGATAAAAAATAAATGCATGCCTGACACTCTGGCTGTCCTATTCTTTCTGGGAATTCTCCCTTCATCCTAGCAGCAGCAATAGCCTGCAATTTAACAGAAGCTAATTGAATATATCAATTCTATATATAATAAATAAATAACATGGTGAAACTCATAAGACATGAGATTTAAACATCAGGTTGGGTAGAATTGAATCAAATGACAGTAGTGTAAGAGTATGCTTGTGTTCAAGTAGCATGTAGTTGTGCATGAGTGTGCAAAGATTGAACTGCTCTTTCACTAAAAGTCAACATCAGACCACATTAGCTCGAGGATTAAGCAAAGAAAAGCAATGTGGGTCAACATCTATGAGGAAAGCTACTTTTCACGAGCATTGCTCAAAAGAGGAGTCAGGAAAATGTTAAAAATTACAAACAAGCTATGAGGAAAGAAACTACAGGTGTACTTATGCATAAGGCAATCTAGTCAAGATTTGCTTGAATTGTAAAACACAATTTGAATTATTAAAGCAGATAGTTTTTTTTTTTTTTTGGCTTGAACTTGATAGCAAGCACAACATAGTGCAAAGGTGATTTCTCTAGCAGCTTTATAACTTCTTCGATGATAATGTAAGACTTTCCATGGATATAACTAGAACCCTAATTGACAACGTGCCTATGCTATCTCACTCATTAAATATTTAACTCTTGAGTTTGTAAAATTTGTCCAAACATGCTGCAGCTTTTACCAGCTTCCTATTAGGAGGATGATTAAACCGACATGTCGCCCCAAATCTACATAGACCTGTTCTGATGTAATAAGAACAATCTGGCTCTCCAGGCCGCTCGGGATAGGGCCCAGATTCCATTGTTTCGCTTGATCTCAAGTTCATTTGCCACATTGCATCTGCAGTAACAATAGATAAGAAAGTTCAGAACAGCTATCATAAAAACCAGTCGAACAACTAATGAGAAAATTTTCATGCTATCACAGAAATTATGAACTTATATTCTTATATACTTCAAAGGAAACTGTGCTTTTAGTTCATATATAAACTCAGAGTTGTAACGAAAACCTACCAAAAGGAAAAGGTGCAGCAGTTGTACGTATAAAATGGTAAGTAAGAAGCTCTGATGCACATATACTTTAAACAAGACTTGTTTGATTAATGTCCAAATGAAAAGAAGGAAACCAGATTCTTTAAAAAGTTCATTTATTTGAGAAAGAAAAAACTGTAATATTTTATTTTCAATGGCAGCACTATATAGAGGGAGATAAATATGAAGAAAAAGCATCTCCTTTGTAAAGTATAATAGCAAAAACTATCCATAATATAGATGAATCTTCATATGAGGCATTGTCAAAACATAATGATCGTAACTAAGTAGCACTCATGCAGCAGAAATTTAAATCTGAAGTTGAAGTTGTAGTCCAATTCTGCACTCGGCAGTAAATCCAATTGAATATAGAATAACCACACAATTAACCACCCTCAGACAACTCTACAAGGAAGAACACGAGCATATTTTTTCTTGTTAAAAAAAAAAAGGAAATAGAAAACAGAACCTCAGACACTTAAAGCACTTTTACAAGTGAACTAATAAACAACTCTCCGGCCTACCTAAAGTGAGTTTTTACTATTTTTTTGTGAGACAAACAGCATAAAAGCTAACATTCAAAATTTTATCTTTCTATTACTTTCCAGCAATCAAGCAGAGGTACAGTATAGTCATTGATCTCCCAGATGTCCATCCAATATGAGGAGACTTAAACTCAAATGAAAATAAGAATACATTTTAACGAGAATCAATAGATTCACATTCTACAATAGATGAAACCCAAATCCATATGTTTGTGATAGAGGGACCACCAACTACCAATCAAGAGCAGAAAGCTGTTAGCACAGAACTATAAAATCCATAACAACATTTTCATAAAAGTAAATTGTTCATTTGATTTCCATGGTAGCTCCATAAGGTGACTCAATAATTAATCTCGTTCACAAAAGATCTAAAAAAGCTCAAACTTGACCACTGATCAATCCCAAATTTACCAAAAATGTCTTGCAGAGAAGGTAAAAGAAACATCAAATCTTGCCTTAAATGAAGTCTACCATTCACTAAAGCAAAGTGCATTGTATAGATAGCTGAATTGTAAAACTAAAACCGAATCCTCATGAAACACAAAAGCAACACACATTAAAACAAAACGCTAACACAGAGCACTAAGCTCCATGAGGATGCATACACAGATCACTCACTTGTACAATACCAATTTGACAAGTATGATCTCAGAAAGACAAATCTGACCATTGCCGATGAAACCAAACCACTCCAGAAAAAGAAAAAAAATTAATTAATTAATTGATTAATAAGTTTTGTCTTCGTTTAACGAAAGCAACAGAGAACAACCTAGAACACAACAATTCAATTCATTATCAGGCTCTCCGTAATTCCATTCCTCTCCGCGATGACGATCCCGCCAAAAGCTCAACCATCACCGGAAGATGACGAATTGAACCGGCGATCAGGCCGGAAATTCACGGCGGAGCGAGGGCAAATACGACAATTCAGTAGACAAAAGCCGCAGTCAGTCACACTAGCACTGAATTGCAGCATTATTCCTAGCTCCAAACCAATCCCGAGCGCACACAACAAAAAAGAGGAAGCATCCAAATTGCAAATTGCATTTTCGAAATAAAATAATAATAAAAATAATTACCTCCGCTTAGGGAGGGTGACAGAGATGGCGCCTCGGTCACAGCCGCACGGGACATCGGAATTCCGGCATCGAATTCCATTGCTCCATCACCGAACTGTCATTCTAATTAATAATAATTAAGGCTTGAACTCGCCGGAACTCCCATTCGCCGCCTCCTCCTTTCCTCTTCCTCCGCCTCCTGAACGGCAGGAGCTGTCACCAAACAGCCAATCCCTCCCCGTCTCCACAAGCGATCACGCGATAGGAGATAAAGAGATAGAAAAAGTGAAGAGAGAGAAAGTTTTAGAGAGAGAGAGAAGCTAGAGGGAGAGAGTCCCTAGAGAGAGAGAGAGATTTTAGAGAGAAGGGGCGTTCTCTGCTCCTCTCCACAAACGAGGAGAGGAATAAAAACCAACCATCCAACCAGACAGGCCAGTCATCTGTTGCTTTTTCACCCGCGTTTTGGAAAATAAACGGACGACGATCCCTCCCTTCACTCTCTCGAATACACTTCACAGCTTACTCGCTATATCTTGTCCTACACGTGGCTGCCTGTGCGCTCGGGAGCTCTCTTATTTGCCCAGCGCCCTTTTTGCCTTGACGTCAACGCTTTTTTTTTTATTCGTGATACGGTCACGTTTTCAGTATTTTAAGCGAGTATGGAAGGCCGGGAGTGGGGGGGCGGCCGAACCGGATACCAGAAACTCGGACCGCTCCGCACAACTGCTTTTTTACTCTCTCCAGATTCAATTCTTAGGTTCTTACAAAATACTACTACTACTACGAACTACCATACCACTTTTTTAAGTATTTTTTCCAAGGGTATTTTTGTCCTTATAACATAAATATATTTTTAAGATTTTCAAAATTCCTATGGAGAAAAATTAAATGCACCCTTGACACGGTGCATCTTAAATTTAAGTTTGTGATACTTTTTTAACAAGTATTTTTTTACGAGTTCAAACTGTTGAACTTGTAAAAAATTATTAACTGTTAATTTAAATAG
>JAYMTT010000809.1:0-11373 GCA_036898025.1 Hypseocharis bilobata
TAGGAAAACGATAAACTAATAAGTTGAATAGATACATCCACAAATGTTTAGCATGTGATATTTCACCCAGTGTGTATAAACCAGATTTTCATCAGGTCCCCACATTTGTACCACAATAAACAATGAGAGCACAAATGATGAAACAATGGATGTAAAGGTAATATAGGGAACCAAAAGTGAATAAATATATCCAAAGAAAAAAGAGAAAGAGGAGTTCTTTTCTTTATTGAAGTACGACTTAAATAAAGAAATATAATTAAGAACTAAACAACATTACTATCTTATACATTCAAATTGAACTCCAATTTTAGATGTAAGGCTGCAGTATGTGGATATTGAAGCAGATAGAAAATCAATCCTAATAATGTGATATACAGTTGAAGATATGTCAAGCAAAAGGGGGGCCTGTTTTTCTCTATAATGATAGTAGAGGACCTTGTATCGCCTAAAGACATGTTTGGCCCAGCTATAGCTGTTTGAGAAGTTTTTTTTTTATCTTTTGATTAAGTAGAGATGTTTTCAAGGCGCTGAATGGGTTGTTATTTAGGAGATCATTTTGGCAATGTCAGAAAAAGCAGTCAATACCTCCAACAACTTCCTGGTCATTGTTCAAGCCAGAAGGAGAAGCTTCAATTTGTGGCATCCGCATCTGGGGTTCAGAAGCTCGTATGAAATTTCAGCTTCTTGTCAGAAGCTTAACCATAAATTTGACAAAATAGCTTTTTCAAACCAAAATTCATGTCTCAAAAGCCAGGCCAAGCAGGTATTAAATCTATCTGATTAAGGAAATAAATGTAGTTTTGGAATCACTTCAGACCATAGTTATATTTTGGTAACAACTCTTACAACTGACTGGCATTGACTAGTGACCGCTCAAGCATAAAAACCTCTGTAGGTGGAAACATTTGAATAATATATCACTTTCTGCAGCTCAATCATGCATATAGCTAAAATATGGACAATTCACACAAGTTTCGACATTCAGTCACATAATAAATGTCTTCAAAATAGCATTTACGAGAATAAAAGAGCATGTCTAATTACAGATGAAGTAGGCATCTACTGAAACTAGATCACCCTCAGCATAGAAGCTGCTTAATCATATTCATCTTCAGCACTAAATCATTTTAGTGCATTTTGTTAGACATAACGTATCAGCCCTTAAAAATTAGAACTCCAAAATTACAATATTGATGATAATGGTAATGTCACAACATCAGCAGTGCCACCACCAGTATTGGACTTCCACCACCACCAATCATACCACTGCCACTACCTAACCTTCACAGCCATGTAATTACCATCATCATTACCAACCCAAACCACTACCGTCACCTCTACCAACAAGACCAGCATAACAATTACCAGGACCACAGCACCATTACTCACCTTCACCAATAACTAACACTAGTACTGCATTTACCAACTCTGCAATCAAAACTCCAGTTTATTGTGCTTAAGCAAACCCATCCATATTGAAATTCTAACATGACATGATTATTTTCCACTTTATTTCAATGCCCTTCAGCCTAAACTTATAGGTACATCCAACTCCGTAATAAAAAGATCTTCAAGTAGAATGCCATCTCAGGAGTGCAAAGGATAATTGCATACTTCACATTTTTCAAACTTCAGCATTTGTACTTTATCAAATAATTAATCGAACTCAGTCAACTAATTTAAATGATTGTGCTTCCTTTTTTCTTCAGTATATTCATCAAGCTGTATCAGCTCTACAACATCAGCTTATAAAAGTCCATGGCATTGATGATTTAGCTACACAATTTTCAGTTTCATCAAACAAAATGTAACCGATTTCTATAATGATAATGAATTGCTTAATGCAGGTGATAATAACAGTCTTCAGCCAATACAGAGTACAATGGTCCAGCAATTTCAGGATTCAGCATATACATAATAGAAGTCCAAAGGTTGTTTAGAAACATTTTATAACACAACATACATGTCCTTAGGAAAATATTTGAAATGGCTTCAACAGTTGAGTACTCATTGCATTAACCGACTTTTCTTAAACAGCACCCACTTCAAACTAAGACACTTATTTGGGAGATCATATGCTTGGCTGCAAGCATGATAAGCAGTACATAAGCCGTATCTTAACCTCACCAAATATTTTCAAACAAAATCAGAGAACACTTCTTTATTAGATTAAAATCCCAACCAATCTTACCACTCGCCAGATTAGGTACTTATCCCAATGTGGGTAAAACATAAATTCTGGACATAAGCACCCTATTTGCTTACCCAAAAAAATAATAATAATACATAAAAATCTTGAACACGGTATCAAACCATAAGAATATCAAACTCAAATTCTAAAAAGCATCCCTAACAAATAAAAATAGATTGTGGCAATCCAATCCTTACAATGAATATAAAAACATTTATGTTGCCTAATCAACAAAAATATCAAACAGCAAATTCTAAAACTAAATTCACTACCAGATTATAGTATTCACTAGCCAGTCATGATCCAACAAAAATTGTGCTATTGGAGCTTACCTGTGGGGTTGCTGGAAGCATGTAGAGACTATTATCAGGACTTCGATAAAAGGCAGAGACTTCTTTATCAACAAATTCTTTTGCACTATTTGAAATGTCCACAACAACTGTGCACGCTGGAATTATGGTGCTTGATGCGTACTCCCTTGCAGCTAATGGCTGCTGATTCCAGAATGCGGCAGCATCCTGAAACATAAATGGAATCACAAGAATTATTTATAATTTTTTAGCTATAGGATGTCATCTATATTAAATACAAGTTACAGTGGAAGTGAAAAGTTATCAATGTCAAGAACAAAAAAGAAACCACAATAATTATTTATAAATTCTTAGCTATAGGATGTCATTTACATTTGATAGATATTACAGTGGAAGTGAAGAATTATCAATGTCAAGAACAAAATTCTCAAAAGAAAAATTAAAAACAAATACAATGTAAAATTTCCCGCTACATATTATCTTTATCTATTATTGCATTATCTCAGAAAATAGTTGAGACACTCTTTATCTTAACTATTGACATCCCAGGAAAAACAGAATTGGAGAAGCATGTTAGCTCAGGTGAGCAACCATAAAGTATTCCCTATATGAAGTGTCATATACAGTCCTGGTAACTTTACTTTCAGGCTGGTTATGAAATTTGTTCTGACCTTATGTCATAATCATAGAATAACAGCAACCTACCCATAAAATACGGTTCGAAAACATTTTACTCGGGAAAAAAAAAACACGAACAAGTTGGCATGGTCCTTAACCCATATACTTATTTATTGATACTATCCGATACATTAAGTCTCACAAATATGTTAATTAGTTGGAATGCAGGTTGGCTATGGAAGGACCCCTAATAGAAGTGATAATCCAGTCTGAAGTAGGCTGAATGCTTAAAGCAGACCCAGCGAATACCTAGCTCTACGTATAGCTTTACATCCTAATCCATTTAAAATAAAATTGGCAGTCCTCTGAAAATGATTTATCAGGCAGACAGTAAACTTCATCAATCGTAACCCACTGAAAGACAACATCTGCATCAGAATATTAAAACCAATAGACCGAACAACACAACACAAAAAATACGTGACCATGGTGCTTATTATGCATCTACAGTAAATATGATCTAACTAAAATGATTTAGGTATTCGATGAACTGTAGGGAGTACAACTAGTGGTATCATAAAGCAACATTAAATAATGCAAGAACACATAACTGATTAGAAGACTAACAAGAAAATTAATTCAGGGATACCTTACCATGTTAGCTTTGAGCAGAGCAGTATATACAGTTTCAAGTTCAGATCTACGGGCATCAAACTCTTCAATTTTCTTCCACTTCTTTCTCAAAGAATCTTCAGCTTCTTTCCTCTCTGCGCATAATTTATTCAAGCGATGTATTTCAGAAGTTAGTGTGTTCAAACTGGCCCTCAACCCAGATGCTTCTCTCTCCTTGGCCCAGACTTCCAACTGCTCAAAGAAAATGAACAAATAGTTAAGACATGAATTCCATCCAGCACACTGCATAAAATAAATGCAGTTTACAAACCTAACTGTGTTCAAGAACTGAAGATCCTTCAAAAAACAAAATAAAAAAAATAAAAAAAAATTATTATATGACGAGAGATTCATATGGGACTGCAGAAAAAATAAAGATAATAAAAAATAAAAAAGTTTCTAAAAGCTTAAAAAGAACATTGGTTTCTTCTTCTCCTGCCCAAAACTTAAAATTTGTTCTAATTTCCTAAATTCCATAGAAAAAGGATCCAAATAACTGAATGTACAACAGTTGCAAGTTCAAAGTTTTCATTAAAAATGGCTTCCTCCCTTCCTAATCTTCCCACTTTTGGGAGGACCCAAAAAGTGGGCGACTAGGGGGATTGAGAGATTAGGTGTCCCTCCCAATCCCTCATTAACTTATCCAAACAAGGGGGAACAGTTCAACCTTTCTTCTGGTTACCCTCCTCTCTTATTCACACATCCATAAAGAGATATGCACCAATCAATACTACCTAAGAAACTTGTGGTTTGTTTTCATATCCTGTCTGTTCATTTAAACAGTTTGTCCTAAGAGTTGGTTTACATCAGGATTCCTCTTTTTAGAATATCATATCAAAAGACAGATTGGTCAAAAATACTCAAACAATCCCTTACCTGCCATCCTCACACAATCCTTAAGGGATACAATCTCTTCCTTCCACCAATTCAAACAGTACATCTTTGAAGAAAAATACTGCTTTACACTTGTTGGTCTCAAAAAAATTAGAGTGTGTTGATTATTCTGTTTTGTCTTGTACAGAATTTCACATCAAAAGGTAAATTGTTTAGAAACTTAAGAATCATTAATTGACACCTCCACAATAATACTAAAAGACAAAGCCTCCTGAAAAATTAAAGTTTGTCTATTACTCAGTTTTCCCTTTCAAGGATCAAGTATGGTTCCCTTCTATACGTTTTGTTTCTCTATCATAAAAAATAAAATAAAAAAAGGGAAGGGAAGACAGAAATAAGTGACTGTCCAGAAAAGAACCAGACTAAGGTCTCTCTAAACCATTTAGGATCAAGTATGGTTCCCTTCTATACATTTTGGTTCTCTATCTTAAAAGAAAAACAATAAATAAATAAAAATAAAAATAAAAAAAGGAAGAAAGAAACAAGTGACTGTCCAGAAAACAACCAGACTAAGGTCTCTCCAAACCATTTATTTATTGTAGTTTTATTTCTTTCTTCATTGTTTTTCTTTGTTTTATTTTAAGAGTTGGAATAAAAAAAGAGAAAAAAAGCTAAAATCCTGAATGTATAAAACTTTCTTTAAATAAAAACATTCCAACCCAAAAATATCTAGGATGATAGAATAAAATATTTCACCGAAAAGTGACAAAGATGTAGGGAATTGCGATTTTTCAATCGACTAAATATTATCTAGGCGGGCATATCAACTAACTACCTGTTGGTTCAATGGTGAAAGATTTTTGCCCAGCCAGGCTAGATCTTGGTGATCTTGATGATCTATTATGACAAGTTAAAACACTGTGCAACTACTATCCAGCATATGGATCATGGGAAGGCTAGAATTGGAGCTTCAGTTAAGGTTTTATCTATCGGCCAAAGGTGGCTCTGATTGGTTTGTAAAGTTAAGTGTTACTATATTCTTTTAATTTCTTTTATCGAACTCAAAATTGGAACCGGTGGACAAGGACAAATAACATATCTTTGTTTACCTGATAATTTAAATTCATTTATCCATATTCCACTTGCAATGTGCATGTGTTTCTGCTAGTTATTTCAATATGGACTGATCATGTCATAATTTTGGTTCTAAATTCATACCCAATCTATCGTTCTCTTACAGAATTAGAAATATCCAGCATGCCCATCATTCATATTAAATAACCAAACTTTGTTCTTTCTAAAGCCTTATAATATTGACTGTACAATTATTTGCTTACAGAAACTCTAGGATTTGCTCATTATTGTATAAAAATGTCTAATGAACAAATATCAATCCTACACCAACAAACAAACCTCCCAAAGAAAATCGAAATGCCAGTCATTAACTAGTTATTTCCTGGTCCAACATATTAAACCACCCCAAAGGGCCCAAACATATAAGAAAAGAAAAACAAAACTGTGAAGGTGAATACTATAGAAGAATCAGAAAGAGATAAAGAGGTAAGAGAACATCTAACCATGCATTCACCCCAAACAACCTAAATATAATGAACAATTACCTCAAATTGCCTAAGACCACCGACGCTCTGCGATGGTCCTTCAACACCAAGAGAATTTGAGGAAGCATCACCACTTCCATGCAAACGTTTTATAAGCTTTTGACACAAGTCCCTAGCTTCTGCAGCTTTATTTAGTGCATCTTCAGTGGCCAAAAACTGCTGAACATGTGCTTTCTGTAGAGAATAACACAGACATGATTTTAACAATTCCACAAATAACGACAAAGCCTGAAGTACCATTAAATTGAATAAGTTTTACAAAGACTAATGAATAGATTATTGAGAATACGAAACCTATCATCTAGAAAAGAAGAATACCTGTCTTTCAAGAAGTTGATTTTGAGTTCCTCTGGAAGGTACATCCATCCCCATTTTTCCATTACCATAAAGTTGATAGTGTAATGGCGAGCTCGCATCAGGAGAAGATACATCCATTACTCTGTTGTTCTCATATTTGTACCTGATAAAGAAATGAAAATTATTTGTCCAATAAAAGATGTTCTCATGTTCACAACCAAAAAATATATAAATGGAACATCTTTAGTATTAAACAGCCATGGAAATTGGAGACAGACCACCATCAAGATATGGGAAAGCAAATGAAATAACTTCAGAAACAATGCTAAAACAAGGATAAATACAAACGAGAGACAGAATATCATCTATACATCTATGCCACTTCACAATGAAAAGATAATATAATTTATAAGGTTCTTCTTTTCTTCTCTTTTGTGGTCAATGGTGTAAGTTTGATATTGGTTGCAGGTCTATTTACAAATTACAATCAAACCTAAAATAAGTCACTGGTGTATTACTACTACATGTCAAAATGAAAAGAACACCAAAAATAAATAAATTTAAGACTATTCTATCTTTTTAGTCTCAATTTTTTATATATACCTTACAATACATTGGATATGAATAACAGAGGCATCAGTATGTCTCACATGGTCTGCCATGCCACTTAAGTGTTATGCTATTCCTTTTCCCCTAAAAAAATTATAGTAAAAAGAAAAAAAATTAAAAAATTAAAAAAAAAAAGAGTTAAGTTGGAATAGCATTAAATATATGGTCGCCGCTTGGAAAAAGATCTTTCAACCAAAGTCACCTTTGCTTTCATATATAATAACACGGCATTGCAAAAGATTATCAAACATCATATTAAAAAAAAAATTACTTGAAGAACCAGTAATGACTTTTATAATGAACGAAATTTCCTAATAACAAACAATTCATTACAGAACTTAAGAATGGAAGTAAATTTCATGTTCATGAATATTTAGCCAAAATCAACTTCACCGTCAACTTCAAACAGTACAGCAGGAAATATTTTAAGGTAGCTAACAAAAAGCAAGTTCTAAATAAAGCAAAAATAACCACTGGAAACACCACAGAATACAAACAAGCATAAGAGAGAGAGGGAATATATATTGTATGTACACATCATTAACAACTCTAAGGGAGGGTAGAAATAGCCATTAGAACCCTCGAGGGGAAGGCAACTTCTTGCCTAGACTAAAAATCTCTCTCAACAAATTGAATCGACCATCGAAAAAGCTTTGAAGTGTAGACCCCAGAAACCATATGTTTCATGCCCCATGTTTAACATCCTCCTCAAACCAATCCGCAGATCATCAACTTGCTCTTACAGCTTTATCTTAAAAAATTAAAATTAAAAAAATTCTCTTATAGCAATAACCCATCCCACAAGATTGAAAATAAAGGGGGGAGGGATGAATACTGAACAATGAAATGCACAGCGCATCTTGGCTATGTAAACCCACTCCAAGATGCCATTATTAATGCATATATACACAAATTAAAGATGTTATACAATTTTAAAAAGTGTGGAAGAAAAGTTCCAGTATGAAAGCAACCAAGCATGTCTCCAACTTATAGAGAAGCATTTACATAATTACATCGAAGTATTTTGGCACCATCAAACCAGCTTATTTTCTAGTTCTCTCCGACATGCCCTATTGAGTTGACACCATAGGTAATACTCAAAAAGTATTAGGAATTGATGCACTCTGAAAATCTCTTCTAGACAGATATGAACAGGTTAAACAGGAAGACCTTGCTCTTCGGAAGGGAAAAAATAAAAAAGGTAAGACTTTGCAAGTTAATTTTCCTTGAGAAACTGAGCAAACAGCCCTCTCGTGGACAAATAGCAGATCTAAGATTCTCAAAAGCTTCCGGATTAAAAAATCAAAATACTTAATATCCCATACAACAGGCATTGGTTGGAAATGGAGATATATAAAAACGGAAAGGAGAAGGAAGCACAAAGTCCTATAAGCACCAACATGATATGACCAGAAAGAATGATTGTACCTTAAGGTTTCTGCATCAGCTCTAACATCAATTTTCTCTATTTCTCTAGAAATCAAAGCTTTTAGACGTGACGTGTATCCAGTAATTGCTTGAAGCAATTGAGGAGGACACTTCAGGCAATTCAGAATTACAGTTCTAACCTCGTCAGGCATTTCCCCATCAAAATCAAAACCTAGCTTGGCAGCTTCCAATTGAGGATTTAAATGAATACCACTTCCTTCATAAGCTGGAAAAGAATGGCGTATTCTTTCAATCATGTGTGCTGCAAGAGATTCACATGCTTTACGGATATTTCTTTCTCGCGTGGTTTCAATAAGTATGACATCATCTGCAGATTTAGAGCCTTTAACAGTTGAATAAACAGCTTCCTTCTCACTGTTTGCATTGAAACTGTTAACCACTTCAGCAGAGTTGAGGCTTGACCTTTGGGCATCCCTAGCTTGATCAACATAGTAACGAAGACGTTTATGATACTCTGCAAATATTTTCACTGCTTCATCACACTGTTGATCAAAGGCCTCCAACATCACCTGCTTGTGCCTGCACCATAAGTAAGCACACACCAATGCAGGTTACATAAACAACCTTTCAGAACAGTAACATACATATATATAATTTTTATTGTCCCCCGCTTGAGCACCTGATCGTGTGTTTTACTTTAGCTGAGTTTAAGCCCCAAGTACTATGAGTAAGAATATATTGGTGAAGGTGATATAACAATTAACAAACAGTAGTATTTTGATTTTTTGAGACCCAACATTAATCACATAGTCAAATATGTGCTGGACCTTAGTGCACAAGTTAGTAATTGGTTATACGGTGTTGTTCTGAAAGGTTTTGAGAAAACAAAAACCAATCATAAATGTCAACGACCTTATCCAACAAGTTGCATTGAACAAATACCAAAAGGTCATATACTGTCAAATAATCCCTAACTTATACTAAAGGCATATTTTATTTGACAAACCATATGATCTTCTAAGTCATTAAAGCACGAAGAAAAGTAACTTTGCACGGCTTATAAACTATAAAAATTTGAAAAACTTAACTCCAACAGGCCTAAATAAAACTAATTACTAGAAAGAAGGCAACTTTCCATTCTTGTTTCTAACTAAAACAATACTGAGCAGAGAGTCCAATTGTTCAGATTTTCATCAATTTTCTCATGAACTAAACATGCCTTCAATCAGCCAATCAAACAAGTTTTGCAAAAGATTTCAGAGACCCAAACCTATAATTTGCCCGCTCATCAAGCATTCTCTTCCGCTCGGCCTCTTCCCTTGAAACCTCCAACATCCTTGCCCTCAAGTCCTTCCTCTGCCTCCTCACAATATTCCTCAACCTCTCCACCTCCTTTGCAGCCAATTCCCTCTCTTGTAAAGCCGCTTCCCTACTCTCTGCCGCACTCAAAGTCTCCCCCACCACCTTCTCCTTCCTCCTCCCCTTCCCCCTACCCTCCTCTTTCGCCACATTCGCCGAACTCCCACCGCCACTACCACTGGCATTGTCACCACCACCATGAACCGTAATATTCCTCCGGATATTCTCCACCGTCTTCTCCGATTTCACGCGATTTATCAAGAAGCTCCAAATGGGTATCATATTCCCCCTGCAAATCTTCCGCAGCGATTCAATCGAAGGCAATTGCGATTTGCTCAGGGCGCTGTACGGCCCCAAGGGCCGGTACCCCATTTCTTTCTGGAGCCACTCCAGTATCGCCTCCGGCTGCACCGCAGAGCTCGACGAGCTCTGCATTGTAGCTAAATCTAGGGCTTTGCAAATAACCAACTCTTCGGACTAAATTGACATTGGGCTTCAATTGAAAAACCCCAAATCCACAAAACCAGCTAATTCAGAATTGTGGGTAAAAGGGAAGAAGGAAAAAAAAGATGAATTTGAAGAGAAATGGAGCATAAGAAGTCAATCAGCTGATAAAGGGAGAGCTAGAACCCTAGATTTGCAGAGAGGACAAGGAGATCTGACAAATTTGGCCGGCAAGCGAAGGAGGAGATGCGAAAGCCGTAGAGAGGAGTGGAGAGTTGAGGCGAGTGAAGTGTCCGTCTCTGGAGAGATACTGTAGGTTGAAGAAAAAGACAAGGAACAGTTCCGAAGCGTAGAAGGGTCGTCGTCGTGGCTGCGAGGGTGAAAAAGTTCAAACTGGAGAGGTCCCGCTCTAGTAGTGTATAAAAATGGTACTACTATTTGCAGGCCTTTAACTGCTCTGCGTGTGAGTGCGTCAAGCAATGATAAGCTGATACTAGTAGCAGTAGATTAATCTCTAATTTCGTTGATGGAACAATTATGGAGTGGAAGTGGGCTTTGATGGGCTCACAAGTCATAATGGGTTTATTGCAAAACCATTCATCAATTTTTTTAGGGAAATTTCAAAAAAGAACATCGGGGTTTGGATCAAAACAATAAAGGAACTAATTTCTCTCAAAGAAGGACCTAAACTTATCATGTTGTTTCTAAGAAAGACCTGCACTTGACACTCATAATAAAAAAAATGTTAAAATTGATGAAGAATTTGGTCACATGATAAATTATTTATTCAAAATCCAAAAATACCCCTTCAATCTCAATTATCATTTTTATATTTTTTTTATTTTCTTTATAATGGGTCGATGGATAGAAAAAAATCAATCATTTTCTATTTTTTCATTCTTATCTTCCTTCTTCCTTAGATCAACAACATATGAGAAAATTTGAAGGGTAATTTACTTTTTGGGAAAACTTCAATAAGGACCTAGCTGTAAGGAAATCATGTATTTATTTTGGTAAACGCAACGGAATA
>JAYMTT010000810.1:0-11370 GCA_036898025.1 Hypseocharis bilobata
GGGAAAAAGGAAGAAGAGACGGAACCGGAGCGTGCCGCAATGTCTTTCTCCGATTCCGACTCGTCGTCCCACGGTGGCGACTACAAGAATTTTAAACAAATCAGCCGTGACCGTGAGTTCTCCTCCTCCCCAGTACCTTTTTATTCAAGCAAATGTGTTCCAATCCTAAATTTGATCAAATTTAGGGACAGTTTATTCTTCGTCTCATGATCTGTTGTTGGTGTAATAGTAGACTTGTGATTTTCGTTTGTTGCGAGAACCAGTGTTTGATGTATCGGTACATTTCCATTTGGTATAGTTACTGGGAATTTTTCTGTGGAAGCTTTAAGTAATTTAGTGAAGAATCCAATGGTGCTAGCAACAGTCTTTGTGCTGTGCCAGTGGAGTTGTGCTCAGTTTTGGAAGTAAGCTATAGATTAATCCACACTTAAAAGTTGTAACTCGAGCTTGGTGTGAAATGCTAATTCATTAGCTAAATGATGAAACTATTTGGACTGATCGGGTTTGTGTATTTGTAAGATATTCTGTTCAACATTGTAAGACTATTAGCTGCCTTGCTAGAGAGCAAAGTGATTACAATTTATGACGGCTTTGACCAAAATTTTAGATTAGGGAAAGTGGCAATCTCGCTCATCTTCGTATGAGGATATGTCTAGAAACTTTAACCTTGCCAATAATAGTAGTTGCAAGAAAGAGAAACTTAGTTCAATGATTTAGTGTGGTGGCACCACTTGAACTGAAGACCTACTTCTGAGAGTATGCTATGGTGGTTGTTTTAAAGTCTTGAGTTGCCATATCAACTCAAATGTGGATGAGGAGAACTGTTTGGTTAGACTTCCTAATATGATGCTGTCATGCTCAAATTTTGGAACTGTGACTATATGTAGATTGATTGTGGGTTGCATGCTGTTTGGCCACTAAGACAACCACCCATATACTGTTCTTCTAGGAAATATTTTGTGCTGCGCCATGAAAGCACTACGAAGTCTCTGTACTTGGTTAGGGTGGCTAGCTACCATTGTATTGACCGGATATAAAAATGTCAAAGAACCCCCAATAAGAATTTCAATGGAGGTGCCTGTCAAGGCTACTGATATAAAAAAGATTGATCACCTCAAATTGATCCATACTAAGAGTTCGCAATAATGGGTGACATATCTTCTTTTGGGTTCTTATTTTCATTTTTTATGTGAGATGAGTGATTGCACTAAGAGTTATGTCTAGGACTTCTAGTATTTTTTTTATTCAGTTTTAGGGAGATCTAGGATATTTTATACTCCCAATAATCTACCTGTACACGTGGATTTAATTGCTTTGAAATGATTTCAGGATTGTTGGGTGAAATGCTTCGGTCTGCCAGAACAGGGGACTCAAAATCTACTTGGAAGGTAAACACACCTTCTAATATAGAGTATCTGTTATTTACTGAGTGTATGAATGACCCTAGTTAGATTTCTTTGATGATCTCCAGCTTCCTCTGCTACTTCTGTCTCGTTTTTTTGTTTATGTTGTATGTATCCTGCACATCTTGGATATGGAATTTTTTACAAATATGAAACACATCATCTTTTTCTTCTTCCCAAATACAGGGCATGTTTTTGTTTATGCATGGAACCATGTTTTATTTAATATGTATGTATGTATACGTATTAGCATATATGCACGTTTAGGAGTTAACTAATGTAGAGACAATGCGACTAACACATGAATTATTTGATGAAACTAGAAGTCAATGCATAGAGGCACCCATTCGGGATTTTTGTTTGTTTTTACATATAAGTATATACCTATGTTTTGTTTCTTTTATGTGATTATGGGTGGATTGTGAGATTGCTGAGGGAAGAATGATTAGTTATGTTTCAAAAAAATTGAAAAATATATCTACCATGGACCCACACATATATATAAAATGATCCCCTTCAATATTTTTCTAGCTTCGCTACTGGGTCTAGGTATCTATGTTTAGTCACCCATATGCATTGTAGAAAGTTGCCATGCATTTGGTTTTACCGCGTGCTCTACTACTCTTTATCTCTCTCATTATTATGTATTGCTTGATTAGCTTGTATATGCTGGTATTGTTTCTTTATCTACTAGCAGCATTCACTTCAGTTCTGTTCTCGTATTTCTTATGTATAGGTACTTATCATGGACAAACTTACCCTAAGAATAATGTCCTACTCTTGCAAGATGCCTGATATCACAAATGAAGGGGTTTCATGTAAGAATCAGAATGACTTTTAAAACTTAGAATTTTTATTTCTTTATCATCGATGTTCATTTAGTTTTTGCGCAATCATCGGTTGAATGCTGGAAATGTTATATTAGTTTGATAAATAATTTCAAATCTTCAGTTGTGATGTCATGGTTTAAATGCCGTGGAATTCCCTTTCTAAAAAGTGATGTTCCAAATACCTTTTACTTGTCTCCTTTGCATGGGAGGATGCTGATGCTAGTTAGTTGTTCTTATCTATTTTTTGACCCTGGTTTTGTCAGTCAGTCATGGTGCTTGGTTTTTGAGCGTCTCTGTCAAGATGAGACAATTGTCAAAATTGTGTAGTTTAGGGTGTCTCTCTGAAAGTATAAATGATTAGTTCAGGGCAAGTCTATGTAATTTTCTCTATTCTTTTTTAAAACCTCTACAAATTTGGACAATTTTTTTCCATTAGACATAGTGAGAGTAATGTATCTATTGTCCATTGCTTAGGTTAGGTATGAAAATCTTGTTCTGATTTGAGGACGAAGTAATTTATATTTTGTGAAATTAGCCAATTGAATTTGCAGAATGCAATTTTGAGTTTTGACATAACCAATTATGTAGTAATTTAGATCATTAGTTAAAGATTTTCTTATATAAAATAGTATTTTGGAAAACTTAATATCAAATTTGACCCTTTCTCTGCAAAAAAGAAAAGAAAAAAAAAGGAGAAGAAGAAGAAGCAACAATAATGAGGTGATCCGGCACAATATCGTGTTTCTGGTCTGTGCTTGCCTGGTCATCTTAGCTATCTTATGGCTGTAAGGTAAATAAGTTGTCCACCTAGGCAACCTGATGGACTAGGTTGCTTATTGTTCCTATAGGGTAAATAATAAATAAGAATTTTTTTTCGTAACCATAGATTCATAATGTAAAGAGTTTGCTACAATATTTTTGGCTAATTCAAATTAGCAAATAGGGAAATTCAGATGGTTGAGGGTTTAGGTGATGTGACAAGAAACTATATTGTTGTACGTGGTTATTGGTTTTGCGAAGTTATCTGATTTTGACTTTTTCCTCCAGTGGTAGAAGACATCTACAGGCGAAGGCAACCATTACCTTCCTTGGATGCTATATACTTCATCCAGCCATCCAAAGAGAAGTAATATGTTTACCCTTTATATCATCTTGTTTTTCGTTTTCCTTAATGCTTATTGAAGCTTGGTGTATGTTAAACATTCTTGTGTGTGTGTGTGTGCGCGCGCTCGTGTGTTTTTAAGGAAATGTTGCTCTCTCTCTGTACCACCGCTGTGGTATACATACAGATACACATATTTGTGTATGCATGATTATATGCATGCATACATGGATAGGAAAAGGGTGCAAGTATTTCTGTTGGAGCCTTAGAAAATCTGATGCTTAAATTTCGTATAATTATTTGAGTGGCAGGATGGTTAATGAACGTAGTCGTTTAGTTGTATCTGAGTTTCTTGATATATGCTTCGTTGAATCTTTTTGAATTTTTATAATTAATTAGGCTCATATTTGTTTCTTTGGAGCAGACTTAATTGGCAAGTAAGATATACTATCAGTTCTTGTTTTCACAATACAGTTACATTTCCTTTGCCTTTCTGACTGTTTCTCGCTTTCTTATGTTAATTTTTCAGTGTTATTATGTTCTTGTCAGACATGTCTGGAAGAACGCCTTTATACAGGAAGTATGTTTCTGATTTTTGCTTGTGTGGCTACATTTTCTGTAGGTTCTAATTTGATAATTTTCTTATTATTTTGTTTAATTTTTTCTTTGTGAAGGGCATTTGTTTTCTTCAGTTCACCTGTTTCAAAAGAGTTAGTCCAACACATCAAGAGGGACACCAGTGTGTTACCCCGGATATCGGCATTGAGAGAGGTTATAGTTCATTTTGTATCTTTGAAAAATACTTTGCTTTTGAATTGATAATTGTGCTGATGTAACACAAGCTCAGCTAGTTGCTCCCTTTTATCTTTTTCTTAGTTGGTGGTTAAATATTTGTGATGGATAGTGATATTTTTCCCATTTGACTGAGTATATGCAGATGAACTTGGAGTACTTTGCTATAGATAGCCAGGTATGTGATGCTAATTTGGTCAACTTGTTGGATAACTGTGCAAAGTATAGATAACTGGGTTTAACTTGAGAGTTCTCTAGACATGTTAACAGTGGGATCTGACGTTGCGGGGCAGTGCATATCTGTGCACAATTGCCCTCCTCCTGTGGCACCTTGGTACTGCTAATATCTTACATTTTATGAAGTGTACATGTGAAACTCTTTAGCGCACTTTTACATTTGATTATAGATAGCATCTTGATTATATATGCAGCATTTATCAAATTTTTTCAACATCTAAATTGTACATTTTGTTCAGAGGTTTTTTCTAGTCTATATTATTTTCTAATGAAGGTTTATCTATAGTGAACTCGCAAAACATGTGGAACTGAATGAAGGTTTCTGCTAGTACCATTAAAACAAAATAATTATTAGGTTGTAGTTTCACTTAAAAGAAACTTATGTCTTCAAGCACAGGTTATTATCATTTGAATCTTAGGGCAACAAACTTAATGAAAATTATGTGATTAGCATGCTCAAAGTTGAAATGGTGGGAGAATAGAGATCGATTAGGGTTTAAAATGTTTGCAATACTAAAACTCATAAAGAAAAGTACCTTGCCAGTCAAGACGTAAAAAGTATGAAATTGCATTTTTTCAGGAAAAAAAAGTAAAAGTTTGTTTATATTGTTATATAATAATTCGTGTTTTAAAAGTTCATGTACTGCCATGAACTGTAGTGGATCTCTTTTAGGAATTTAAGACCGTGTTATTTGAATTGGATGGCTAGTGGCCCTTTCATCTACAGGTTTATATATATGGCTTTTACTTCTGAGCATACAGCTTTTGATCCCATGTTTAGTTCTGAGCTCATCCATTTTAGTTATTTGTTTTTCCCCCATTGTTGGAATATATGTTACTACTGTCATGGTGTTTTCAATTGTGCGTTTCTCTGTACAGGGTTTCATCACAGATAATGAAAGGGCTTTAGAGGAACTGTATGGGGGTGAGGACGATACTCGGAAAGGCGATGCATGTCTAAATGTGATGGCTACTCGCATTGCTACAGTTTTTGCTTCATTAAGGGTATATATCCAAAAAAATTCAAATGTTGATTCAGTTTGTTTCAAAGTTTGTGAAGTATTGATGTGGTAATTTTTCAGGAATTCCCAATGGTGCGCTACCGTGCGGCCAAATCCCTGGATGCAACCACAATGACAACCTTTCGTGACCTAATTCCTACGAAACTAGCTGCTGGGGTCTGGAATTGTCTTATGAAATATAAACAAAAGGATCTCTTTCCAGAGCATGAAACATGCGAGCTGCTAATCTTAGACAGATCAGTGGATCAGGTTTTAGACGCCTGTGCCATTACAAACTTATTTATATATTGTGTACCCTGCGTGTCTTGTTCATGATGAATATTCTAATCTTGCATTTCTAGATTGCTCCTATCATACATGAATGGACATATGATGCTATGTGCCATGATCTGCTGAATTTGGAGGGAAATAAATATGTTCACGAGGTAAGTTTCCAAATCATGTATGCTCTTGAAGTTGCTGATTGATATGTTCTTGATATGGTATATTGTCAAATTCTTGTATAGGTTCCAGGTAAAGCAGGTGGTCCACCTGAGAAAAAAGATGTTCTTTTGGAGGATCATGATCCTATCTGGCTTGAACTTCGCCATGCACATATAGCCGATGTATGTTTTTGTTTTCTGTTCTATTTATATTTATTTACAAACAATTAGAATGTTTTTTTATCACTGACTACCTTTGCAGGCTAGTGAACGGTTACATGAGAAGATGACTAACTTCGTATCAAAGAATAAGGCTGCACAAATCCAAAGTTCAAGGTTGGTATGAGTTTACTTTTCTGATAATTTGTTATTATTTGCTTGATAACATAAAACACATAATTTGTGCTTTATTCAGTGGGCAGCAATCACATCGCCATTTATTTATGCTTGTTTTCTGGTTGAAGTGTTTATGGCTTTGTCTTTATTATTTGACAGTTCTACTAATATAAGCATGCACCTTGTTATTTCAACTCAGTAAGCAATTTTATTTTGATTAATTTCTGTCATGATATGTTCCTCAACTTAAAATTCACCTGTTCTGTAGAGATGGAAGTGAGCTGTCAACACGTGACTTGCAAAAGATAGTCCAAGGGTTGCCACAGTATAGTGAACAGATTGACAAGCTCTCCCTCCATGTAGAGGTTAGTTTGGGTTCATGTCAGCAACCCAGTATCTTTAGTTTTTCTTCTCAGAGAATAATATTTCCCGATTCATCAGGTTGTATTTTTTGTTGTTTGTTTCTGTTGGAAAAATGCGAAAGGGCTTTATAGGAATGTGTGCTATACAATTTATATTGCCTTTGTGAAGTTGGCCTATGGGTGTTCGAATATGATTATTGTCCTTTCTCTTTCTTCCTCTTCTACTTCCTTCCCTTCTTTTTGTTTGTCCATTTGAACATATATACACCTATTTCTTTTGTCATTTATATGCCAGTAATGATTTCTGAGTGACTCCGTTCCTTTACTTCCAGCTTTTGCCTAAATTAGGACATGCTTTATGGGTGCATTTGTTCGTTGCAAATGAATTACCATCTTAGTAAACCTTCTTTTCTCCTTTTGTTCTTGATTTCCATTGATCTTAACTTCTCAAGGTTGTATTTCCTTATTACTGTCTCCATTAACGTGTTGGTTTTCAATAACAAGCAATACAGTATCTGTAATACCAGTACACCTTAACCAGTGCCTATGAGGGACTCTTTAGCTTTGGCCTAGCCTGATATAATTCAGTACATAAACTATAGGTCATGTCTTCTTTTCTATAAGCACTAATACAAAGAATTCTAAATTTTTTGACTGATTAGGCAATAGGAATCATAAGTAGAAGTTTGTTCCCTGTGAGAATTTTCGAGAAGTGGACTTATTAGCTTGGCTGTCTTTGCTTCTTGCAACTTAAGGTTTTATTGATGCAGATTGCAGGAAAAATTAATAGAATCATCAGGGAGATGGGGCTGCGAGAACTTGGTCAGTTGGAGCAGGATCTTGTCTTTGGAGATGCAGGAATGAAAGATGTAATCAAATTTTTAAGTACAAAAGTGGTAAGAACATGTACTAAATATAAAAAAAATGTACATTACATCTCGTTAATAGATGATATAAATAGAAATACCATTTTTATGCAGGAAACAAGTCATGAAAATAAGTTGCGATTATTGATGATTCTTGCAGCCATTTATCCTGAGAAGTTAGAGGGTGAGAAGGGTCGCAATTTAATGACGGTTGGTCTTTTGTCATTATCTTCCAATGGAGTTGTTTTTTCTTCTCCCTCTTTGAGGCTCAGTAAATCTGCATTAATCATATGTTGCCTGACAGCATATTTTGGAAACATTGGTAATGCATGTCAATTTTTATATTTACTTTTTACCCTTTCAGTTGGCAAAATTACCATCTGAGGACATGAATGCTGTGAATAATATGAGATTGCTTGGAGTATCTTCAGAAACCAAAAAAAGCTCGTCTGTACCTTTTTCTCTGAAATTTGATATTCACAAGGTAAACATACTTGCTGTTTGAGTATCAGCTTCTGATTACTTACTATTTCTGACAAATATGCATTTTTTTACTGCATTATCCTATTGTCAGAAAAGGCATGCTGCTAGGAAAGAGAAAACTACCGAAGAAGGAGGATGGGCTCTATCACGCTTTTACCCCATAATAGAGGTACATTGATATTTAATGTTGATTCCCTGTAGTCGGTGTGTGCGTGCATGCACGTTGAGGGTGTAAGTTATCATTACATTTCACATGACTGGGGTACCTTTAGTGGTTATCCCTTCCTAAGACCAGGTTTGAAGTTGATAGTTAAGTGGAGCATGTGGTTAATCTCTTCTTCACTTAATTTCCACTTTTAGTCGTCTTGGTAACTGAATGGAGCATGATCTCTTCTGTGCTTGTGATATTAATATGTTTCCCAGGAGGAAGATTATACTAGTTAGATTTGCATGGTATCAAACATCTTTTCATGTTGAAATTACTATCGAGAATCCAAGTATTATATATGTATATAAAGCTATGTGGGTTTAGATCCCATTGAATTGAAATCGTTTATTCTTTCAGGAACTTCTTGAAAAACTTGGCAAAGGTGAACTATCAAAGGAAGATTATCCCTGTATGAATGACCCAAGTCCAACTTTTCATGGGACATCCCACATTACATCCGGACCAACAGGTCAGCCTCAAGCCCATTCAATGAGATCAAGAAGAACCCCGACATGGGCTCGGCCTCGGAACTCTGATGATGGATATTCAAGGTTTACTTTTTTAGCTTTTCATCTGCAACTGCAAGGGTCTGGGTAGTCTGCTGTCGCATTCCATCACATGTTTAAATCTAACCCGTTCATAAAATTCCATCTCTACCTATTTGATTTTATATTGATTCTTGTTTTGTACCTTTCTTTTGTGGTGCCCTGCATAGTCATGATATTTGGTTGATCTATATGGTTGGTTCTAGGAGCTTACAGTTTGAAGTGCTGTGTTGGTAAAAATTGCCATTAAATAGGAATACTTAGAGTTTTATCATTTTTTTTTCTTTTATTTGTAATGTTATTTTTCTTTCGTTGTCCTCTAGTGATTCAATACTAAGACACGCATCTAGTGATTTCAAGAAGATGGGAAAGCGTATTTTTGTATTCATTGTAGGTGGAGCTACTCGATCTGAGGTATGAGAAGATTTTTCTTCCATTAAGATTATGAATTTTCTTTTTCTGTCCTATTGGTTTTAATGGAACTAAATTCATCCTCAGCTAAGGGTTTGTCACAAGCTTACCTCAAAACTGCAAAGAGAAATTATTCTAGGCTCATCAAGTATTGATGATCCTCCACAATTTATTACGGTAAGAACTTCAAATTCTTTTCTCTTGGTAATTGATTTTTCAGTTCAATTTAGAGATGACTCGTTTAATTGGACATTTGGAGATCATATGGAGTAATAGTCATGTAAAGATAAATGTATGCATTACATGTAGATATTGATGGTAATGGAAGATGAGAATAATACTTGTGAACATGTTAACTTTAATAATCACTACTATTGGAGAATTCTACACTGATAAAATGTGGATAGTTCAAACAGGAGAAAGCAAAGCCACCACACTCACCAGTACTGTTTGATAAAGCATAAATTTTGAAACTCCCATTAGAGAAATCAGTCCAAAATCGATGTAGAAATAGAATTCAATCTCGAAGCATCTTCTGTGCTGCTTCAATAGAAATAGAATTGATTTTTCAGTTCAATTTAGAGATGACTCGTTTAATTGGACATTTGGGGATCATAATGTAAACGTACTAATTTTGACCTGTGGTGGAAAAGCAGCAAACAATTTTCCTTGTATATAATGAATTTGGCAATAATTGAGTGCATATTTAATCTTGAAGCAAACTCCAAGAGAGTATCATATAACTTTGCCATGTTAATTTTTAGTTCTTACTGGAATGAATGAGAATAATAAGAGTTGAGTGGGGTGATTTCAATGCTTTCAAATGGTTGCCTGATAATGATGTGTTCTCTTTGAGCTGCAGAAACTCAAGATGTTGACACATGAACTATCCATAGATGATCTCCAGATTTAAGTGTTGATGGCTATGGAGGTCAAGAGCGCGTTCTTGATCTGGTCTCCAGTCCTATCTGTAACTGTAGATACATTGTCCATTTCATTGTATCCAATTTTTTAACACTAGATTGAACGTGTATTGCTGGTAGGATACATTTTGTTGATGAATCAATTATGTCTGTCATATAGTTTAGTTCTAATCTTCATGAGTTTGTGGTTTATATGGTACATGTGCCTGAATTCTTACAAAGTGAAAATAATTGCATTTTACAATTTTGTGCCTTTTATCAGAAAACCAAAAATTGAAATAGAGGCTCTGGTCAATGGCTTGTCCCATAATTGTGATGGCATGTACCTAAACATTAACTAAATGATGGTAGAGAAGATGAAAAACTAACCAGTGTGCAAATCTTCCCTTAACCTAGACTAGAGAGATTTGAATCGGCAACTCTTTTCGTCAACTTAAAAATTGCCTTCTAGATAGATCATCCTTAACTAGCTTAACCAAGTACTGTACAGAGAGCCTTCACCTTCTCTTCTGGAGCACAATCCTAGGGATACTAACTGTTTCGGACCCCAGAATCTTCAGTGCGTAATTCCTTTGCCTTCCTGCTTAATGTGTTCTCTGCTTTCCTTTTCTTGATTTCACCGACAAGCCTCTTCACGTATGCAATGTATCCATCAACATCAAATTTCCTCTTGCAGCCTGCATAGTTCATGTAACGTATCTTCCCAAAAATTGGTCTCTCCTGCCAACCCTGAGAAGCCAATTCGGAGGATTCAAATATTAATGTAAGAAACATGTAAATAGAATAAACTGAAAGCCTGCTAGACAAACCATTTTAGTTTTACATCCCTTTCGTCGTGTGGAAGCTTAAATTGCCTCTCGATGTTCATTAGGTTCTGTGCTCATTTTACAGAAGCAGGAAAGGTATATATTATTTTCGTGAGAAACATGGATATGATCTTATTTTCAGAGACCTAAATATAGAAATAAGGAGTGTTTGGAGCTAATGTAACTGTGATAACTTCACTTGCTTTAGCTTATGATAGAACTGGCATATCCCTTCACATGTCACTATAGAACAAAAGAGGGATTTGGGAACCCAAATGAACTGTAAACTAAAGAAATCAAAGCCTCTTTGCACTAGCACATTTATTCATAAATCACCAAGAATGATAAAAGAGAAGCAAACACACGGACCTGATCATGAACACCACATATCGACCACATGCAACCAACATATCCAATAGTGTCCGTGCATTCCCATTCATCAAAAGGAAGGGTCTGCATATATCATGAGCCCGCTGGCCATCAACTTTAGTCTCCGTAAGAATGAGCATTTTAGGGTTGTGTTCCTTGATCAGGTCTATGAGATAGTCTTTGAAAGTACCCCAATGGCGCCCCGGCAGTTCCACAAGAGAACACTCATCGGAAAACGATTAAATGGCGGAGG
>JAYMTT010000811.1:0-11362 GCA_036898025.1 Hypseocharis bilobata
GTCTTTTCTTCCCGTGAATGTAATGCGTATCTACTGTTTGTAAAGTATAGAGTAAAATCTTTATGCGATGGACGGCCCAGATGAACACGGAATATGGAATTTGTCCTCCAGTAATAGATACTCTACTGTTACTTTATAATGTGGACGTCACAACTTTAACTTTTGTTGCTTTTGTAGATTTTGTAGTCTGTCCTCGTAGAGTAGACTGTAGACTTCGGAGAGCAGTGAACGTGTACAAGTACAACATTTATGAAACCATCTGTCTTTAATTCCAAGTTTCTAAAAATAGATCGGAAGTGCTAGATACTTGGAGTGCGACTGACTTGGAAAATTTTAGAAATACAAGAGCAACGTTTTTTTTTATTAATCGGACAATGACTATTGTTCAAATTATATTTAATTAAAAATTAAATTTATAATATGATTCAAAATCACGCCTTCACTCGTGAGAGAGACAACATTTACCAACAGATCATTTACCTGATAGTAAGAGCAACGTTATTAATATTATAGCGGAAAAAAACATGGAGAAAGACAAAAACGGCCACCGTAACTTCAAGCCCATTAGTATGTCCATAGAGCTGAATGAGACCTCTTTCTTTATTTTTAGCTAAGAAGAGCTGAATGTGACCTAAAATATTCTGTTCTCTGTTTCATACTATATGTTTAAAGGCTAGGACAAAAAATAAGCCGTCCGTTTTTCGTCTTTGGCATGTATTAAGGAAGCCAAAAAATGATGGGGCAAGCAAGACTAGATGACAATAAATTAGTACGATGGGAAATAATTCTAGAATCCATGGTGCTAGAAATGGAGATATTGTATATCAATCTGCAAACTGTATGGTCCAAGTTTTTGAACTAAACCACGAAGAACAGTTTATTTATTTATATATTTTGTTCGATGACAACCTCCGAAGAAACATGCATAAGAGAAATTACTGTCTGGCATCAGAAAATACTAATCAACTCGTCTGAATTAGCTCGTGAAAATCAAAAATTCAAAATAAAAACTCAGGATGAGCTTCTGTAGGTACAAAGGTGCGTACGACTTCAAATTTCTCTCTATTACACTAACTAAACTAATTGCTACACATGATCCATAACCACCTTTTCAAATCTTGCTTTGAAGAATCAGTCAACCAAAACACTGTTCTCATTGGGTTAGCTACCAATTAGCAAAAACTTCAAATGAAAAACAGAAAATTAGTTTTTCAATACACTAAATTACTGTTATCGCATCTATAGGCACAAAGCAGATCTTCAATACGTCTTCTTTCTCACTACTGGCTTTCTGACTTCTTTCTTTGCAGTGGTAGTGAACCCTGGAGCCGGAATTCCCATGGTTGTTTGATACAAGTCCTTCAATCTTTTGAGTAAGGCATACAATTAAAAAGAAGATTATGATTAGAATCTTTATCACGTGGCTAAAATTTCAAAACCAATCAAGTTTTCCAATGGGGAAAAGGATTATTCCAGTTACCTTGGCATACTGATAAAAAGGGCAATTACTGATACTCCAACAATGAGAGGGAAAACTGGAGCTGGAGTCAAATCCTGCAAGAGAAGGAACAATAACTGAGGGGGACGAACAAAAGAAGAAAAAAGAAAGGAAAGAAAACAGCAGCCCTCATAACAAAGCGAAACGAACCTGTTTGTGGTGATCTTCTTCGATTCTGTATCTGAGAGGACCAACATGAATTTGGGTATTTCTCTCCAAGTCAACCTCCATAATATCAGACTCAAATTTGTGGGTGCTTGACGGGAGACCAGATTGGAGCTGCAAAAGGTGCTTACCCTTTGGCAAATCCTTAACCTGGAAAAAGTTGGAAAGAGGCAGTGGGAAGACAGACTCTATCTTGGATGGATCAGTAGCTGACTTGATTTCTACCCGAATATGTGAATGTAGGTCACCAATTCTTTCACCTTCAACATGGCCGCTTAAAATGGTCACTTCTGGCTCTTCGAAAACCAAAAAATCCAATCCCTTTATATCCTCAGATCCAACCTACAACAGCCCCAATCAACGAGCAAAATCAGCACGCACGTATTGAAAGCAACATTACAAAAGATAATCATAGATTCAAGTTTAAAAAACAGTATAATTATTTAGAATAATCTACTGTTTTTCTAAACATTCTTCATGCTAAAGCACACATTCAATTATGACATGAAAAATAGCAACAAACTTTTACCATTAAAAGCACACTTGAACGAAACAGACAGCAATACTTCATACAACTAACCTTGACAGTAACAGATTCTGGCGATGCACGCTCAATGCTAGAGCTCCCCAGGCCATCCTTTTTCACTACTTTGATTACATATGTCGTGTCCGGAAGAAGTCCTCTCAGACGATAACTTCCGGACGAATCAGTCACTGTTTCCTCATAGTAACCTTTTGACTCTGACCGAGCTTCAATGGAAGCACCTTCTTTTGGTAGTCCAGATAACAAAGTGACTGTACCAGTAGCACTGCATAGAGGTTAAACTACTTCAGACATTTGCAGAAAAAAAAAATCAACAAGACTTGTGTTGGTGGGACAAGTTGATTATGCAAGGTCATGACTGCAGACCAGTTCAATTTCTATTAAAGACCCATCATATCAAACTCAGCACAACAATGCCTTAATCCCTACTAGTTAGGGTCAGCTACATGAATCCTTTCTCTATTTGATCATCCCTAAATTGATTATTGACTCCCATTACATCCCTTGCTAAAACAACATTACCCACCATTTGTCCCCTTTTCCATCTAATGTTGGACCAAGTCACCTCTAACTGATGATCTGTGAGTCCATACTTTTCAGCTTATAATATGCAAGCACCCTGACAAACTTTGTTCAGCTAATACAAACTTTAGTTGTAGTAAACTTAATACAGTTTACATAAATAAATAGAAGAAATGGCTACTGCAAGGAGAATGGAGACAATTAACCTGTAAGCAACGCGTGTGGCCTGGAAAATGATTTCTCTAGACTCCCCAGAACCAAGCTCTATTGCCTGAGCAGGAGGTGAAAAAGCATACTCCTGCAGAAGCAAAATATATATGTTTCATTGATTTAGTAAGCCTAGCATCAGTAAATACAACAAATATAGTCTTAGTTGAAATACTATAAAAATGCCCATTCTAATAGGGTACCTTCAGCAAAGGACGCAGATAGAAACTCCCGGGGAATAAGTTATCAAAGAGGAAAAACCCACCAACCCCAGACACTGAGTTGTTTCTATAACCATCATCACCGCTCAATGATAGTAGCACAGACGGGATAGGTACTTCAGCATTATCTATAGAATGTACATTTACAGAAATTTGACCGAGTTTCTGACAAGAAAAGGAATGAGATCCAAGTCGTTTCAAATGATAGCCAGGCTGCACAAAATAAGAGAAACATCAGGCAATAGGATAAATTGACGATATGGAAAACATACACTAACATGGACTAACTACTCAAGCATTAAGTAATGTCCGTCGTAACTATCTCACTCATGATGATTTTGCAAAATACTAAGAGAGGCAAATGGTGTTTCTGATATGAGAAGGGAAACGAAAAATCAACTGACATTTTGTACTTGGTTTATAACATAAAACAGTGCTCGTGCACATCACACATGGTATAGAGAATAACCCACCAAAAAGAAAATGTGGGTGCCAAGGACCAACTACTACAAAGGAGAGTTTGTCCTCCCTGTTTCTTTTGTAAGAAACTTAGGCAAATCTTGTAGCTGCCTAATCCCACTTCCCGCTGCACCACCGAGGCAACAGCATTCAGGTTTTGGCAGTTACAAATAAATAATTCTTTTGAACTTCATGCGACACTAAGTTTAATAACCATGCCTTAACCTTCCACAAAGTAGCAATGAATCAAGTACTTACACATTTACTGAGAAGTCAATTTCAATACTAAGATTCAGAAGGATCACCTTTTCAACAGTAAAGAAAACATAGCAGTTCAACATCTAGCATAATTTATATATCAATATAGAAATTCTTCTGTGATAAAAGTTCCAAACCTTCGAAGCCTCAACACTGTAATCTATATCGTCAAACAGAGGCCCTGCCATGAAGGAACCATCCGTGTCAGTGGTAGCTTCAAAAGCTAATTCACCTTTCTTGAGCTGAGCAATGCTGCTATCTTCAGTTGCAATAACCCTAATATAAACACCAGCAAGTGGGGGAGTAACTGATCCTTCAATGTACAACCCCAGACGACCAGAAATTGCAGGAACTGAAGCTTGACAACCATCATTTGTCACAGAAACCTAACAAAAATTTAGAATATTGATATTAAAAGGTGAGAGAAATTCATTTCTATCACAGAAAGACTAATAGGTGAAAAACTATTGATGCATACATGACGTTGTCTAGGGTAAAACAAGAGTTGCTTTTCCCCAGGATTCCTGCAAGAACATCACAACTCAAGTTATTCATCCCATTAACTGGGATCCGAGGTTCAAGCATAAGGATAATAAAAGGTATGCCTAACACAGAACTAGTTAGAAAAAAATATCTAAGTGCTTACCTGGGGTCCCGAGGAACAAAGGTAAGTTTATCTCCAAGATTAGCCCATACAGAATACTCGTAGACAGCAGTTGTTTGATCATTTCCACTGGATATAAGCTTGGCCCTGGTACCATCAATAACAGTTCCCTCGCTATCCAGAATATCCACAATAATGCCATCAGCTAATTCATATGCACCATTAAGTGAGCTTGAGTTTATGTTGATTTGTCCTTTGACAAGATACTTCTCTCCTTTCAGATAGATAGGCTACATAAATATTTCAAGAAAAAAAAACTAGAATAAGGGAAAAGATTATATATGTAGTTGTTAATCAAGGCCACAAATGATAAAAAAATAATAATAAATAAAACAGAAAAATATACATATCCACATACCAAAGGGTTTGATGTATCAATCTTCACTGATGAGCTCCCGAATAAAACGCATGTATTAACAAAGTGAAGTTCATGCACTCCGGGAGATTCTATACACGTATGCTGGGAACCTTTCTGTGGTTCATGAAGAAATAGAAATGATTCACGTGGTATTGTGATTTAAATAGAAACTTTAATTGCAGTTGCAATGAAAAGAGATACCTTAATTTTCAAATTCATGGATGAACCATCTGGTTGAGTCATGTAAGCATCTACATCATGGGTGGAGATAACATTTACCCAGTAACCTTTTTGAACAAACAGAACTCCTTTCACATCCTCGGCTCCAACGTCGACATCAATGGAGTTCTGCTCCCAGCACCAATTATCTTTCCTTGACATGTCTGCTGGGGAATTGTGCTGGACCTAAGATGACCATAATCATTACAAGCACATGGAATCAGCAGCACTCATAAAGTGAACACAATTAATTCTACATGAAGATTTCATAATTCAATTTCAATACAAGCACCATACCTCAAGCCTGTATTTTCCAGGGATGACATCTTTGAAAAGAAACTCATTACTCTCATCACTCAAAGTAACTGTCTTTTTCACTTCATTACGTTTACCAACTGAACTTGAAAGGGTAACAGTAATAGTCGGACCGCACTTTTCCTTGCAGGCTACAGCACCAATTACATTGACTAGAGCCTTAATAACGGACAAAAGAGAATGTCAGAAAGTAGTTTCCCAAAATACAGCAATCTGTTATAAGAATAAGGTACTATTACCACCAATGTCAATTTTCATGACTATAAAAGATAAGAAAAGTAGGAAATGTATTGATATTTGAGCATTGAAGCTTTGACAATTGTTATAACCCGGACAACCAAATTCTTGACAGGGTTGCCAACTGAATTCATGGCCACCAAGAGACCAAGATTAGACTAAACTTTTCATGGAATATGACATTCTAAAGAATTGGAAAGAGATAAACAAACCCTAGAATTATTAAAGGTGAGAAATTTTACCTGTGAAAATTCAATATTCAGCAATGGACTTTTGACCGCAACATCAAGATACGGTGGTAAAAACAGAAGTCCAGGAGCAGTCTCAGGTGCAGCAGCCAAAGCAGATAAGCGATATTCACCTGGTGGAACCTGGACACATGTAAATGACTCCAAATTACGCTTTCTAGTAGATTTAGGACAACCATAACAAACAAATAACAAATTAATTAACCTAGCAGCAATGCAGATAACTAAAAGTACTGAAAAGAACTTCAGAACCTCTCTTTCAACTGTAGGATTCAATATCTGAAATTATAGGAAAACTGCAATACCACCATAAATTTAGGAGCGAGACATCTTTGTACATTGGGTTAAGTATACCTCAAAGCAGAACTTTCCTGTTTCATCTGTCAATTTCACTTGAGGCTTGACATTTTCTGGTCCATGAGTCAAAGCTACCTAAAATTCAAATGTGGCAAAAAATAAGATCATAAGCTATACATGATAAAGTATCAAAAACCAATTATTGATATTACCTTTGCCTTGTAACCAGTGCTAACCATCCTAACTACACCACAAATATCATAGGAAATTGCTCTAATATCTGCAACCGAGGCCATGTTTGGCAGAACCTGAACAAAGCACAGGTGGAAAAGAGAAAGAGACAGCAGTATTGCTCGTTAATGTGCAAAAGAGAATCCAAACAAAACATCACAAAGTTAATGGACAAAAGTGAATATAGTCCCTTCGTATGTTACGCTTTACCATATATTCCTTTAATTTGTTGAATTTGTAATGATCCTTGACGGCCTCTATCGTATAGCGATTGGACTTAACCTAAAAGCAACCAACAGCATGGAAAATTTAAAGTATAAGAATGAAATATTTTGAGCATAATCGCATATATCTAGTACCATATACTTGACTACAAAAGAGCACATGTAATATATGTATATATACCTGGTCAAGTTTGTAATATCCTTGTTTGTCAGTGATAAACCTTTCGTGACCATCAACGATAACTTTAACACCCTCCACTCCCATGTCATTCCCATCAACTACACGACCTCCAATAGAAAATCCAGTGACCTATACCATTTAACAGAACAGAAGATGATAGAGTTGATTAGAGTCATATAACCACCAAACCAAGCAATGGTTCCAGAAGGCCCAAAGTATCTTACCTGGAACTTTTCAGGAACAGTTACATGTTGATGCTCGACAGACACTGACACAGCAGAAGGTGAAACATCGAATACTGTATTCTCACCCTTGTAGTAAGGTATGAGCTGGTAAGTTCCTGTCAGTAATTCAAAGAAAGGTTTACAGCTGAGATATCAAACTATAGCACTTACATACACATTAACATTGCAAAATGTTTGAAACCAGCTGAATTTCAGTATTTTGTCGACATGATAAGGTGACCAAATATGTGATCACAGAAGCAGCAAATAGACATACTTGAAACAAAATAAATATATCTATATAACTCACTATTTTTTTTTTTTAGCCACAATACCATGACATAGGTCTGTAAACTGGTTGGTGTTGATGCAAATATACTAGAACCAGATTCAGGTCCAATTATGTTTATATAATTTCAATGTGGCAAATTTTAGGAAAACTTATTCAACTCCTTGTCTGGGTTAGGGGTGCAACTTGGTTTATTCAGAGAACAAAGAATAAAGGTTTTATGCAATGGTTTATCCAGAAAACCTATTAGAAGACACCAACCAAAATAGATGAACGTATTCCAATAAATGATTTAGATGAATGGATAAAAGAATATCACATGGGAAAAAACAAATGAAGAATGCAGCAAATAGTCCAAGAGAATTACCACAAGGCAATGAGTTGAATTTGAACATTCCATCAGCATCAGAGACAGCATGACAGAGAGCTTTTCTTTCTCCAGGGGCATTACCAGAACCTTGGGGACAATCTACCTCTATGACATCATCTGAGTATAAATAAATTTGAACTCCCAAAATTGGATTTCCCTGCCAAACAGGAAAAAAAAATCAATTTGTATATTAGGGAGAATCCTGAAAGGAACACAAAGATGTATGATTAGATGATTACTGATGTGGACACTATACTAGAAATTCAATTTTACATTTCACCTGAAACAATATCCATATATATGCACATAAAAACTTCTATTTTCAGTAAAGCAGAATGATATTAAAGAAATAAGCACTATAAGTAGCTCACCAAAATAAAGAAAAAATTAATAAATGACTAAAACGATAAACATAAGCAATTATAACACATTTATATGATATTCAAGGTCTTCAGAATATCCTACTTATTGATGGACTTCTCAACATGTCAGAACATGGAAAATGTTTTAAAAACTGAACCATTGATTGACCCATGAGTTTGACCGGGTCAAGGGTCATTGATTCAACCATTAGGTCCACAACTATCAAACCTGGAGATCATCATGACATCATATGTCATATAATAACTAACAAATATTAAAATATGAAGAATAGAAGGCACTACTAAAATATTAAACTTACATGGTTGGAAGACACGTATGTCGGTAGTAACTAAAAACAACATTTAGGCCCTAATGATTTTACATTCATATGAGTAGAATACTATGGTATATTTTGATACATGCATATAGTAAAATGATGACAGGGAGCTCAACTTTCTGTTGGATCCCTCCTCACGGCATTTGAATATTTAGACCTAATATTTGAATGAGCAATCTGATTAAGTGGGCCTGAGTCATGGTTTGGTGGGCTGACGCTAAAATGAGTAAGGGGCTTAACCAGACCAAAAGTTGGACCAACTCACAGTTTGGAGGGCAAACTGTAAAAATGTTGCATTCTTGTGTACTGTTGTTCTTACTGTGTATTTACCTGGGCCACAACAAACCCACGGACATCATAACCAGGAACAGTGAAGACATCGTCAACTACACCATTTCCAAAACCCAGTTCGACCTGCAAGAAGTGTATTTCTGATGAGTGGCACTGCAAGCTTGTCAAGAGTTGCATAAAGCTTAATCGTGTGTGTGTGTGCGCGCGGGTGTGTGTGTGTGTGAGAGAGAGAGAGAGAGAGTAATAGAGAAACGGAGAGAAGAGAAGAGAGTGAAGCAAGAAACTTCCGACCTCCACAGAGCCTTTAACTTCAACTTTCATATCAGGATGTGAAGCGTGTAATTTGTATCTTCCTGCAACCAGAGAATGGTGTGTTAAGACTTGAGAAAATAATCCCACACATTAAACATATACAGAGAGGGAATAAAATCTCTGATAGATACAAATCACTATACATTCACATTCTGCAAGCATAAGTTTATTATCATTTGGCAATCCAATGAATTTTAGAGCTGGCTTTAGATCATAGACAGGTATGGCCAGGCTACATCAATAAAGAAAAAAAGTTTCAACCCTTAAATATTAACCAAAAAGCTGAGCAACTGTACAGGTTATGCGTACTGACAGCATGCAGGATACAGCATACAACATTTAATTCGTACATAACAACTTTGTTTCAAGATATCTGGTGTAAAACTTATCGTGTTGAAATCATATTTTCTTATATAAAAGGCCTGCGAAAAGAGTACAAGGTACATAAATCTTGCAAAGAAAAGGTTTTGGACAGTATTATACCTGGAATAACATTTCTTATCGTGTAGTTCCCCTCTGATGAAGTCAATGCAGAAGAGACAATATCGCCAGTAGGAGACAAAAGTTCAACATTTACATTTGAAGGACCTCCATTTTTACTTGAACAGCTCTTCCCACCAACAGCTCCAACAACACGACCAGATACGGTGAACCTACAATGCATGAACATAATGATCATACTGAAATCTGGACCAAGCATAGTACAAAACTTAGATTGCATGTGAGATAAAATTAAGCATAAAATAACAGCCCGGAACTAACCCCGTAAATCTAAAATTAATATCCTCATTACGATTGCAACCAGTATCATCAACAGTCACGGGAACCTATATAAGAAGTTAAACATGTGATGTCACATTCAGGGACCAGTTAAATGTATTAGCAATCTATAATAAGACTAAGAAAGATCAAGCAGGTACACCATGCATGAGAAAAATTACAAAAACAACAACACTGTAATTACTAAACCTTATCTGGGTTCCATGACCATCCTTCTGGTCCTTTGATTTGAATTACAAAAGAGCCCTGCAAATAGAATTGATCGTAGTCAGAAAAACTAAAGAGCATACAACCAAAACAATCCAAAAAGACGGTTGAAAAAATTTAAATGAACTCGGAGCAGAAGGTATTTTGAGACTGAGTACCTTGTCATATACTGGAATGAAATAGTAACCATTGGGAGCACATTGAGTTTTGTCCTTCACCAATCCATCTATAGTGCGAAGCTCGACCTACATTTTGACAAATCAGATCTTACTGAGCTTAAGTTTCAGTTTGCATTTTGTATGAACATGAATTTACAATATATTACTATAATTGTTTTGTTACATAAAATTAATCCCAAAAACTATAATCGCAACTAGAAAAACAGTAACGAGAATGAACTATATCATACTGTGATATGAGAATAATCCAATTTTGCATCGGATGGTTTCCTTGACTTGATCAATGACGAACTCGCCTGCAAAATAGTAATTCACGCTCTTAGAACTTGGCATCACAATAATAAAACAATAGTTGAATATTAGATCAGAAATCTCAGATTGGTAGTTTATGGATTTAATCTGCAAAATCAATCAACAGACCCTCCAGTTCGATACAAGTTCAACTCAATTTCTGAAATAGTTCAACTAAGACTGAAATCCAAAGTTCCGGATTGTGATTTCTTTGCTTTTCCTGAAGTTTCTCGGCAACCAAACAGACCAGGAAGTAAAAAAATCAGAAGAAGAAGAAGATTGCAGGGCTTCACCTCGACAAATCCACCGCATCCGTGGATCGAATCAGCTGAAGCAGCTGAGATGGAACAATAAATTATGATGGAGAGGCATAGTAAAGCGCCTCTAATTGACATTTTTAGTTGAGGTTGGAGCTCGACGAGAGTGTTGCCAATGAACAGATCTGCTACTTTACATGAGATCTATATATCAGATCACTCTCTGTCTGGTACTTCACGTCTTCACCCTCGGATGTGAGGGTTTAAGGTTTTCATTCTTTCGAATGCAATGCAGGCCCGAGACTCGCCCCGGTTAACTCCAAATACGACGTCGCACTAGCAATATCAGATGTTAGTATAAATATTTTGATTTTAATTTTGTTTTTTTTTCTAAAAGGTTTTTTTTTTTAGTTTTTTATACCTATTTAAACTAGTGATTAATTGAAAATATGATTTTTTTTATATGGAGAAAATATGATATTTCTTTGAATAAACTCTATAGGTCTGTTTGGGAATGTGTTTTGACTCATAACAGAGTTTTGTGTTTGGATAAATCAATCAAAACGGATTTTTGCCAAAATGGTACGTGATAGTGGCGTTTTAGATTTGGCTTC
>JAYMTT010000812.1:0-11360 GCA_036898025.1 Hypseocharis bilobata
CCCCGCCCAGCCCGGGAAGCCGCAAGGGAAAGCCACTCCAAGGACGTGCCTTATCTGGAAAAAGTTATCCCCAAACGCATTGAACTCTTTGAAAAGTTGAAAGCCCGGCAGCTAGCCCAACGCCAATCCCTCCCGCAGGACCCGATCAAGTAAACCCTATCACCTCTGAATCTGATACACACTTAACTCACATGCACTGAGTATCATTTTGCTTACAAGCACTGAGGGTTTTGAATTTTGATTGATTGTTCTGGTTTTTTGTGATTTGAAGGATTACATTGCCGAATGGGACAGTGAAGGAGGGCAAGAAATGGGTGACCACGCCCTTTGACGTGGCCCTGGAGATTTCCAAAAATTTGGCAAAAGATGCTTTGATTTCTCAGGTAAATGGAGTTCTCTGGGATATGAGTAGACCTTTGGAAGGCGATTGCGAGCTCAAAATCTTCAAGTTCGAAGATGACGAAGGGCGCGACACTTTCTGGCATTCCAGCGCCCACATTCTAGGGCAGGTACTGGGTCATTTCATGCATTTTATTCCATTTTTAAAGTGTATTTTGTTCAATTTGATTGATAACTATTCGCTGCGGTGCAGTCACTTGAGTTGGAGTACGGTTGCAAGCTCTGCATTGGGCCCTGCACCACCAGAGGGGAGGTACATTTTACATGTTGAGCACTATAATTGACATGCTGATTTGATTATATTATTTGTTATGCTGATCATCTTGATATGTTATGTCAGTTAATTAAGTCTGATTAAGCAACATGCACTTCCTTTCTCAGTAATTACAAATTACGAATTAATGAGCACCAAATTCTAATTAATGGATTGAAGATATGTCACGGCATAACACTTAGAGAAAGTTATTGTTGAAATTAGTTTTATAGGTAACATATTATTGCCTCTTGTTCTAATTATGTCATTAGTTACAACTGGTGATATTTTCGTACAGGGGTTCTATTACGATGGGTTTTACGGGGATTTGGGATTGAATGACGAGCATTTCAAGCAGATTGTAGCAGGAGCAGAAAAAGCGGCTAAGGTATTGTTTATCCTTATCTTGTGACTTCATTTGGTATTTTCATTGGGAAAGTACAATATATTCTGTTTTTCCTTAGAAGTGACAAACTGATTCTATTAGAATATCACAATAACAATAAGTTGGCAATTGAAAGTATGTTTCTGAAAAGCTTCAAAAGACTTCTAATCTGACATTTAGTATATTGTGCTGCTATCATCCTTACTCTAGTATCATGTTTACTACATCCATTTACTTGTTGATGTGTTAAAAGAAAAAGTTAAATAAGAAATTACCTTCCACAAAAATTAATATGATCTGATAGTTAATGATCTGTAACATTGACAATGACCTGATATCTTTCATTTTGAAATGGATTATCAAAAACAAGTTGGCGAAGAAATTATTTCAAGATATTTGTTTAGCACGTAGGCGAATTACCTTAAAAAAAGATATTTGTTAATCTCAATTCCTCAGATGTTAGGTTGAGTTGGATGGAACTTTACTAAGCAACCTGTCAGACCCTGTTAGATTAAATAATGATGAAAAATAGTTGAGACACATTCTGAATTATGAACATTTTTTTAAAACAATTATCTGGTTGGATTTTTCTTCTTGGATAACGAATGATCTAATAAGATACAAAGCACCTACCTGATTCTTTGATTGGATACTCGATCAGGATCCTTTAGCCAGCTTTGCCTAACATCTGTATAAGGTAGACCTCTGTCTGTGTGTGTCCTAATACTGGCCTGCAGATATTGATGTTTTGAAAATTGTGAATTACTTGTTAGCGCAAAGATATATAATGTCTTGGTGTATGGTCCACCTGGAGAATCATGCTATGTAATGGCGGTAAATCATTTTGTGTTTTATGTTTCAGGAAAAACAACCTTTTGAGCGCATTGAAGTTTCAAGGAGTGAAGCTCTTGAGATGTTTTCTGACAATAGTTTTAAGGTAATGAAGTAACAAGTTTATATAAATTGTGATACTTTTATTATTTGAATTTCTCCTCTTCTTCTTCTTATCCATTTTTTGGTTACATGTAATTTCTTATTGATTATTGTTTGGACTATTTGGATCAGGTTGAAATCATCAATGATTTACCTGAAGACAAAACTATCACAGTATACAGATGTGGCCCCTTGGTTGACTTGTGTCGTGGACCCCATATACCTAATACATCTTTTGTGAAAGCATTTGCGTGTTTGAAGGTGCGATGCCAAATGGATGTAGAACTATAGTTTGGATTGTTTACACATTTCCCGTATTTATAGTCTTACTGATGAAATTGTATGGCAGGCTTCATCAGCTTATTGGAGAGGAGATAAAGACCGTGAAAGTTTACAAAGAGTGTATGGGATATCTTATCCTGACCAAAAGCGTTTGAAGGTGTTCATCGTTCTCCCTCCCTCTCCTCGAATTGGTTTTGGTCTTATTTTGGCCCTTTGTGGATGAATGAAGTGTTGTTGACTCTCATGTGTATTATCAAAACTTTGCGTTTAATGTTTTGAGCATTCTAGACATTACCACTTCAAATTGTAGTTGTGAAACATCTTTTGCCTTTAACTTTTAATTGGCATGAATTTCTTCTCAATGCTGATGATTTTCTTCAGGAATACATTCAATATCTGGAGGAAGCAAAGAAATATGACCACAGAGTATTAGGGACAAAACAAGAGCTTTTCTTTTGTCACCCACTTAGGTATGCCATCATTTTGTGTACCACTCTTTACTTTTCTATTGTCGGGTTTTGTATGATCCATTTATTGTGTATTTGGCAAATTTCAGCCCTGGCAGCTGGTTTTTCCTCCCACTTGGAACCCGAATCTACAATAAGTTGGTGAATTTTATAAAAGCTGAATATTGGAACAGAGGTTACACAGAGGTTAACAGTCAAATTTTGGATTATTGCAATGCCGTAGTGTATAATCATTATGAATGTGTTTCTTATTTAATTGATTTATCAGGTTGTGACACCAAATATATACAATATGCAACTTTGGGAAACATCAGGTCATGCTGCGAATTATAAGGAGAATATGTTTGTATTTGAGGTGAGTTCTTGCTTTACTTTATGCAACTAGTAAGGAACTTTATAAATGATTGCTCTATGCCAATTATGTAGGAAACCAAGTATGGATGATCAAGAATAGGGGAAGAAGAAACTAATTGGGTGAAAAAGAAAGGAGGGCTAAATTATGGATTTTTATGATATTTGCATTCCTTTTGTGCTTGGTTGATTTTTATGATCAAGAATTATAGTTTAAAACTTTATTTTATAATCCTACCATCATTCTACTACTGGGCATTTTGAAGTCGATCTATATTGTATGTTAATTTTGAGGATCATACAATCATACTATCTTACGCTTTGGATCTATCAATCATGGATTTAGTATAGAGCTTATGAAACAATGTTAAGCTGTTATGATGACACAGCATCAGAATAGATTGCAAAAGCCTTTTGAATTCTGCGCCATATTGCTTATGACTGGAGGTCTGGACATGCCATGTGCACTCTTATGGTTGGTCGGATGTTTTCCATGAAATTTTATGTAGTCTCCGCAGGCTTGTCTGTTTATATGTGGCACATGTGGCTCAGATTTTGAATGGATTTTGAGGTTTTGGAGGGTTCAAGTGCTTATTTGCATTCATTTAGTATTTGAGTTAGCAAAAGTTTGAAATTGTATGAAGGGCTTTCTGAGGTACAATAAGCATCCTTTAGCACTTGTGTATAACTAACACTTCTTTTACATTGCTTGTGTTTACATAAAATTTCAATTCTATAATTTCTAGAGGTAATTATCTATAAAGATAATAACCTGCATTTTGAATTTCAATCTTATATATGTATATTTTTTATAATTACCCAATTTGATTTATCATCCGAAGAAATGATTATCATATGATGGGCCTTATTATCAAAATTGAAAAGTAGCTCCAACAACTTGTAGTGAAAACATATTTTAACTAAATACCTTGTATAACTTCTCTTTGATACGATGATGACATATATTTTTATGGTACAGATTGAGAAGCAAGAGTTTGGACTGAAGCCAATGAATTGTCCAGGGCACTGTTTGATGTTCCAACATAGGGTGCGCTCATACAGAGGTATTCGTTTATTGCCAATCTTTCTGAAACATAGTGCTTATAGACATTCGCACAAGTATGCACACATAATAATGGAGTGATAGAACAACGTCTTAAGGTATTAATGGTATATGCTAGTTTCGGTTGTTGCATAGGTTAAGGTTTATGGATAGGCCTTGTGAAGGTTGTATGCTGGATCATGGTTACTGCATGGCCCCTAAAATTTTGGAGACGAACTTCAATGAAAACCATGAATTGAGTTTATAGAAAGTGCTTATTAATCATCAAAAGGCTAATGAGCGCCCATGGACACTGGTTAGGTATATTGATATTTGAATGGTGTATTTATTAATTCCACTTTACTAAGAGAGTGTAATTAATGACTTTGTATTTTGAAATCTCCTAAATTAGAAACAAACGTTCCACTATTTTGGGTACTGATACGCCTTAAACAATGCCCATGGTACTTGTTAGCTTTACTTATTGTTAACATTGTTCTGATTAATAACACGAGTTGCATAATAAATTCTAGTTGACTTGTTTTATTGTTTTTACTTTTCTTGTTATATTGCATCAGTAAGACTTTCTTTCTTTGTATTTGACATATTTATTGACATTTTGATCTAATTCTTACTTGGTGCCATGTGGGCATCTAGGTGTTAACATTTGGATTTTGACAAGGTTTTGGTCCGTGAATTAGAACTTCATAAGAGGTTCCTTAGTTTAAGCGATGCGTAGTTTCTGCTTGCTAGTACGTTTAATGTGTTTAAGATAGTTGCTATTTCTATGTTGTGATATTCCATTATGGAATGTTGAGGTATGCTGTACTCCTTGTGAGGTCTTGCATGTGCATTCAGGTGTAAAATGTAGCTCTTCTGAATTTTAATATTCATGCATGCATATGGTTCAAGAATTATCTGATATAATTTTACAACTAAGGAACATGGCTGGTTATTAACTGTTTGTTAATGTTGAGTCGGTATATTCATGTTTTCTCTATTTCTCAATTTTTATTCACTTATCAGTTATCTTTTCTGACGTTTTGCACTATCCATGTCCTGATTGACTGCTCCGCAGAACTTCCTTTACGGCTGGCTGATTTTGGGGTCTTGCATCGGAATGAGGCAAGTGGTGCACTCACTGGATTAACACGTGTCAGGAGATTTCAGCAGGTATCTTTTAGATCCAGTAGTTACTTATAAACATCAGTCTTGCTCCTTGCTCTAGTGTCTTCGAACTTCACTGGTTTTTTTGTGCCTATTGTTTTAGCAAAGTAAGTGTTAGCTTTTGATATAGGGTTGTCTTAATAGATAGGAACCAAGTGTCTTGCCGTATTGTGGTTGCAATTACCACCAGGTGAAGACACTTGTAGGGGTGATAATATTGTTTATCTAGGTCTTATTTTATTGCCCACGGGACATCATTCCATAGAAACACTTAAGTGCATAATGTTCTTAAATTTCGTATCTGTTATTTCTTGGCTGGTAAAAGGCTGCTGTTATTCTGACAAAGTGTTGGTCGAATTCTGATACAGGATGATGCTCATATATTCTGCAGAGAGTCCCAGGTGGGCGAAAATTAATTATTATGTCACGGGACTGGTGAAAATTTTAATCTTATTGTTGCTTATGCCTAGTACAAGTGTTGTGATTTGTTTTTCAGGTAAAAGATGAAGTAAGGGAGGTCTTAGAATTCATCAACTACTGTTATGACGTATTTGGATTCACTTTTGAGCTGAAGCTCTCAACGGTACGATATTTCCACCTGAAGTGTCTTTAAAATATTGAGCCTATAGTTATGGATGTCTAAGGCTTGAATTTAAATATGCTATTGATGGTTTACCTTGAATTAATAGGGTTGCTTTCTCATTGTTGCCCTTCACACTGATGTGAAGGGTGCTGAAGTATAAAAAAACAATCATGATTGTTGTTGTTGTTGTTGTTGTTGCAAATTAAGTGGTCCATGATTTGAATGTGCTTGACAACTAATGATTTGCACCATGATTTAAGTTGGAACTTTATTTTTAACATTTGGTATAATTATACATAAGGTAGTCTAAATTATGAAGCATAATTTTCTGTGATGATATCAATAATTATTCCAAGTTGGAATGGTAATTTTGTGAATTTTAAACAAAAAAAGATACTAATAGTTATTTTTTTAGATTTGTGTTACTTGAGCTCTCTCTACTTATCAAAGAAAGAAAAGAAAAAGTGTCCTTAAACTTGCATGTTATGACATATTTTAACCTGATCAGCTTAGTTTGACTTGATAGCTTTTATTAGAACCAACAGTTAGACTAAAATTGTAGTTTAGTTCCTTATTCCACCTGTTATCATGGTGATTTTATTTGTGACCCTGAGATATGTCATTATATTATCATGCTCCTTGATGTAATTTGAGATTAAAGTTAGGTACCATTCCCATTTTTATTTTGTATCTTTTCACTTTTGCAAGTTTCCTCGACTCTGTTCTTTTTCCAAGTAGTGCTGTGACATGACTTCATCTCCACACCATCCTTCATTTGGGTGTCGTTGGTTGTGGGATAGATCTCATCATATTATATCCTATATGTTATTGGTTGTGATCTTTGTTTTTGTGAAGAAATTTATCTATATTTTTGCACAATGTCTGTATTGTAGAGGCCAGAGAAGTTCCTCGGAGAAATAGAGACATGGGACAAAGCAGAGGCTGCTCTTAGAGAAGCACTTAACGAGTTTGGGAAGCCATGGCAGGTAATTTTATGCCACCTTGCTGTCTGTTGAAGTTATTTTATTGAGGTCTGTAAAAAACTATGATTATATGCGATTTCTGGTCTTCTTTTATGGCCTATTTTGCTTCCACTATAATATTTGAGTAATAAATTTCCCTTCTGCTTCAATGACATGAGTGTTTTTGTTTGTTTGTTTCCCCCCCTTTTTTTTCTTTTAATAGAGATCCATGGTTCTCTCCCAACAGAACCTCAAATTTGTAAATCCATATGCTGATGAAATATACATATGTTTGTAAAGAGTGATAACTTATGTTGTTTTTGTCTCTAGCTATCTATGGTTTTTACTTTATATACTGCTGGTTGGTTTTCTATTCCATGATGGTCTTGTTATTGATAAAAACTCAAGGGTGTTGTGAAAGCCTTTGTAGCTTTAGCTGTTCTTCTTTTTAGCCTATGCATTACGAAATTCTCTATCTCTTCCTCCCTCCCCCTGAATTTGTGACAAAATGCAAAAACTTGCCTGATTTTATGTATTGTGATTGCATTTTTTTGAGAAATATCTATTATACTACTCTATTGTAGGTTTTATTATGGGTTTCTCAAATTGCTGGTCATATTTTACAGATAAATGAAGCGGATGGCGCATTTTATGGACCAAAGATTGATATAAGTGTCTCTGATGCTTTGAAGAGGAAGTTCCAGTGTGCCACCTTGCAGGTTTGGAATTCTCTTAATTTAATTGTTGCGTTTCCCACTAAGAACTTTTCTGCTTTTGGAGACTTATCACGCCTAGATGTGTGTGTCTGGTTGCAGCTTGACTTCCAGCTTCCTTCTCGCTTTGAATTGTATTATTCAGCAGAGGATGAAGCCAAGAGAGAGAAACCTGTTATGATACACAGAGCCATCCTTGGTTCTGTTGAGCGTATGATGGCTATTCTCTTAGAACACTACAAGGGAAAATGGCCATTCTGGCTTAGCCCACGCCAAGCTATTGTTTGTCCCGTCTCAGAGAAATCCCAGCCATATGCACTAAAGGTACTTTAGCTGTGAGCTCATCTGCCGTATATTCTGGTATTCAATGTTATTATGCTTCATGCTGTTGACTATATAAATGGCGTGTAAAAATTTTACATGCAACTTGATGAATGATGATGATAGGAGTTGTCTTTTTCTCATTGCTCAGTTGTGAATTGATCACATGGTTGAATAGGATTTACTCTAATGGATGTATTTTTGGCGCTCTTTTTTGTTGAGTTCTACTTCAATTGAAGGATAAAAAAAATGGTTTTTTGTTTTTTCATCCAGATAATCTGTGCTTTCTTTTCTTGCATTTCTATAGGTGCACGAGCAGATTCATCAAGCTGGTTATTACGTTGATGTTGATACTACTGATAGAAAGATCCAGAAAAAGGTACATTTACAAGTCCTCTCCTCAACATCAAATCTCCACTCTGCAAAGTGCTTAATGTTTTTTGGTAGTCATTGAATATGATATGTACCATAGAAGGAGGTCCCTTTAGCTGGAAATGTTTTCTGGACACAAAAGAAACCGAAAATGTTCATAAAGTTATTATTTCCTGAACTTTTAAAGTTAGTTCCTATCACAAATCCCAATTGTTCCAGCAAATCATTAATCCAGTACTGGTTAGTATACTATCAAAGGTCTCCAATATATCAAATTACTTCCTGTTTTGTTGACTGATGTTGGTATTGCACGTTAAGGGAGAGAATTCGATTTTAGTAAGAGCAATCTTTGGTGCCGTCCATATAGTTGTACAAGACAATTAGCAGTTAGGATTAGGATCAAATGATTGAATAACTATCGAAGTTGACTGTTGAGAATTTAACTTGGACTGTGTAATGTTGCTTTTTGACTAAATATAGGCATTTGCTGTCATGGATTATCTCATGTTTTAACTCGCATGATTTAGCAAGGTGGTGCAGGCAGTGTGGAGGTGCCTGTATATTTGAATATGCATTGAGCTTCTTGAGTGTCCATTAGCCTTTCTCACGTTACCATTTTTTTTAACCCTGTATCAGCACTGTGTGTTGTGTGCGTGCGGAAGTTGCTTCTTGTTTCATTCATAATGCCTGCTTGCTTGCTGATACTTTTGGCTCCCTACAGGTACGAGAAGCTCAGTTGGCTCAGTACAACTATATTTTGGTGGTCGGAGAGGAGGAAGCCAAGACTGGACAGGTTTTGCCTACACCCTAGTAATTGAAACCATATATTGTGCTCTAGAAATGTTTGCTTGTGGAATTCAAGGTGCTCTACCTAGGAGTCCTATGCTTGAGCGTAAATTATAATGTCAGTTATCCCTCAACCAGTTCATGGTTGGTCTAGCTTAAAATGTGCCTTCTTACCTCAATACATGGTATCATGGTGTTAATGTATTGCAAAATCAAAGTGGGCTCTGGAAATATAATTTGATTTCATCCTCATTTGGTTAGAAGGATGGATAAAAGAACCATCCACCCTCCAGTATTACTTCGTGAAATTTGGAAGAATGAATGACTCGTCCATTTCACTTTCGATAGTGAGAGGATGGATGGATGTGTGATTTCCTTTAGGATTCTACGTAAATTCAATTGTTTGAGGAAATAAATCTCATCTGTGCGTCTGTTTGAATTCGGAGGTTGTGCATATATGGACCATCCCCATCTTCTCTTTTGTCCCCCGACGTTCTTGAAACATTTTTTTTTATTAATTTTGTTTTGGCCAGATAACTCATTGGTTTAGTGGATCTCATCATTGGTCTTGTTCATTAATATAGTGGTATTGGCTGGTCAAAGTTTTAGTTTAATCTGTTTATTATGTTGGTGGCTATGTGTGTCCAATTCTTCATGTTCTACCAGACTAGTACCGGGCTAAGGGTGTTACATTTATATTCTCTCTTTTCAAGATAATAGAAGAGTATCTGAAGTTTAATAAGTGTTATTTTCATCTTTTCCAGATTCTGTGGACACTATTTTCACTCTCTTTAGGGACAGATATTGAGGATCTAAAATCCATCTCTGTATTCACATTTTTATGTTATGCATCTTTTTCTGTCAATTTTACTAGATGTTATGCTCGCCTCTATAACTCATTAACATAACTCTTGCCATCTGATATTGATAACAGGCATCTATGTTGATATCTGACTTTTATCTTATGTCATTCCAGGTGAGTGTACGTGTGCGAGATAAGAATGATCATTCAGTGAAGAGCATTGAGGACCTACTCAATCACTTCAAGGCTGAAGTTGCAGCTTTCCATTAGGTTTTTGTTTATGAACAGGAAATGGTTACCATCCTATGCGAAAAATGGGAGGAGAATGGAAAGAGGATGAATTGGTACTCTACCCAAATGTGGAACAACTCGTTGGGGCTTTTAAAATTGTTGTCTTTATCTGAATATTACTACAATCTTGTATTAGGGTCATATTCTGATGATAAAGGTCGTGATTAAAGTTGATTTTTCCCACAGTTTACAGTAAAGCACAACAAATTGGTTTATGTCAAAAATGGATTGTTGCTCAATGGCTAGTAGATGTGTTCCACAAATCAACTATACAACCACTAGCTTGACACCAATCTTTACCTGCACTTGATCTTCTATAGTTATCCCTGGGACACTGTAACTAGTATTTTTAATATTTTGATTTATGATAAACATTGATGGGTTTTTTGCAGAAAGCTTCAAAATTTTAGCTTTGCATGTCCATTTCTTTCTAATGAAGCTAAAGTTCTTGCCTTGCAAGAATAATTAATTAAGAAAAAAATTGAATGAGCATCAAAATTAAGTAATTTTCAGAAGTTATTTCTAGCAAGTACGCCTGCTTAGCTTAACTAACTTCCAATTCTGTTATGTTAGCTAATTATGACAACCAAACAATCTTATGAGGAAACATTAAACATGCCCATATGGATCATACAAATAATATGTATACAACAAGTAGAAAATCTAGGACTTTGGAGAAAGATGAGATCCTCCATATATATAGCAATAAATTAAGCTAGGTGATAAGAACAATAATAATATAATTAAGACCAAACCTAAATTCTGGCTGATGCTACAACGTTAAATAATTAGAATTCAAGCTGGGCCTGTACTATCAATCGTACAACAATCACTAGCATTCGGCAAAATTGTTATCAACCTCATTGTCAGGTATGGTACTCTGGTGCTAGCTAGCTTAGCTTTTAGTATACAATAGATGGATGATCCATTGATCACTTGAGATATCTTGTTGCTATATTGTTGACATCGAAAATAATTTAGATCCAGACCGGTTTAATAAGAGAGAGTTTGACTGCGGTCAAACTCTGTGCTGAGCCCGTCGGCCCAACTGAGGTTTGACCAGGTCAACAGTTTGAGCCCGATCAAGATCTTGGTCCAGATGTTGGTTATTTGTTCCATAAATATGACGCGTTCTTTGATAGATGTGACATGTAGTCAAGAAGGACAAAGATACAAGAAGTTGAGAGCGGTTCCTCAACACTTAGGCTTATTTCATATAAATAGTAGTTTTTCAAGATGTAAGGGATCGTT
>JAYMTT010000813.1:0-11358 GCA_036898025.1 Hypseocharis bilobata
TAATATATATATATATATTTATTTATTTATCGATGAACCATATTCATGTCTCTCTCTAAATAAGATCAATGTTGGCAATCATTTTAAGACAATGAATAATACCACTAGATAAGATGTTGAATAACTGATATGGGTTTGATTTAGATTAAATGTAATATGGGCAATAGTTCCTCCAATAAATAAATAAAAAATAAAATAAAATACTACTAGATAAGATGTTGAATTCGTAATAGTCATGTGTTGTCTAATTGAAAACTACTGTATGTCTTTAAAGGGGCACTTCCAATGAGACAAGATTTATACTTCTATAATAAAGATTCAAAATTCGAATTATATAGGTTTGAGACAAAAGGGATATAAAAAATGAAATAATTACTCCATGCTGTATAACTTAACGGTTCAATAGACCCCCTTGGAGAAAAACAAGAATAAAATAATTAAAAAACATAGAATTTTTAAAAGATGGAAAACTATCATAATCTAGAATTTCTATCATTGATAATCAAATCTGGAATTTCAAGGTTTTCTAATATAAAACTTGAAAAATAAAGATTTCCTAATAGAAAATATAGAAATTATAGATCTCTTAATATCAAGAGTAAAAATTCTAGATTTTTTTACTGTGTATATTTAAGAATCAAGAGAAATACAAAATGATAAGAAAATCAAGAATTTTAATTTTAGATATATTATTGAATGAATGGATTTTATATGCCCTTACATGACAAACTCCATAATTGTGACATTTTTTTATACTATAAATTAGAATTGAACTTTGTTAGTACTAAACAATAAGTACTAGCTTTCTTAGAGTGCTTGGTTCACTTTTGATCAAGAATTGAATCATAGTTAGAAGTTGAGCAGCCATCTCAACCACAAAAATGAAGAGCGTAGAAGTAAAGGCGATTGCAATTCTGATGATGATAATGTTGACGTACTATGCTCAAGCCCAGAATGTTGATGTACCTGAGCAATATGAAACAGATGGTGTCATTAGTTTCGCAGTGTGCTATGCTACATGCTTTGCTCGTTGCATTCATGGTGACAATTTCTGGAAAGGTCTGAAATGTGGGGCAAAATGTACGAAGAGTTGTGCTCTTCAAAGTCCTCCTCGCTCTAATGATAAGTCATCCAACGTCCCGAATGACTATTGTAAACTTGGTTGTTCATTAAAGAAATGCGTCAAGCCTGATCTTGTTCATGGTATGTTCCCTTTATGCACCAGACCTATCAAATTTAATTTCTTCATTTTCATGTATTTTTTTCTTCACTTTTTCGTATTTTATGATCATCATTTTTGTACTCATAAATTGTTTTAACATGACAGATGCAAAGAAAATGGAAAATTGCGTAGATGACTGCTCATACAACCATTGCAATGAAAAGTTCTGATATCTAGAAAATGGACAACCGTTTGGATGATCACTCAAATAACTACTAGAATAAAAAGCTTGGTGTTTAGATTTGTGTTCTTGACGAACCATGTGATCATTTTAGTGATTTTTCACTAAAAGGAGTTGTAAATTAATTAAAAAATAATAAATATCAATGACTTGTAGTTTGTTTGTTATTTCGAAATGCATCCCTTCTTCACTTTTGTTTGTGAAAATATTCTTGCTCTAAATTTAATATCTATCGTAATTTGGTTCTCCAAAAACTAGAAACCCTCATAGTAAATAAGGTATACAAAATTTTATGCATAATGTGCATATAACCGAAAATGGATGCAATTACCATTTCATAAGTATGGTTTTGAAATATTGCTCACCTGACTTATCGACCTCTATAGCTTGGTTTCAAAATATTGGTAATATTTCGTTTTTAGCATTTTTTTTATCCATCTATTTTGCAATATGCACACATTGTTGGAGCACCAGTGCCACATAACTTGGAGATGGTGCTGAATTATACTTCATAGACGTGTTGGGCACCACTTAAAAGCTAAACCTCTTGGGTTAAAACTCAATATAGTATTAGAGTCGAGTTGATTGGGTCACCTTAATAGGGATTACACTAGTGAACCGATCACCCAAAGTTGGACCATAGGGTATCCAAAAAAGGAGCCAATTTTTCATGTACTAAGCCCATTATGATGAGAAGAGAGGCTTACATGTGAGGAGGGATGTTGGAGCACTAGGTCCACATAGATTGAAAATAATGCTAATTTCTACTTCATATCCATGTTGGACACCACCTAATATCATAATTTTTTTGTGTTGAAAACTTAACACCCACTTTTAATTAGTACCTAAACATCTTGATAGTACAAAAAAATGACAATTATTTTCTGCTTTAAAACGAAAAGTAGCAATTGGTGTTTTGCAGCAAATTTTTTTATTATTTGATGTCGTGCATGGCAGTTTCCATGAAGAAAAGTTATTTGTAACCCTAATTTGGTATACATGTCGTAAAATAAAAATTTTTGCGGCTCCGAGCAGATAAATAATATTATTTTAATCATATTTGAGACACTTATTTGTTCAGTACCACAATTATTTTACTTAGTTTTGGACATGTTTTGTACCCATCCTTCTAAAAATTTCAAACAATCAGTACATGTCTTTCAATTTCATCTTAATTAGCGTTAAGTGGAGATGACCAATCAATTTTTTTTCCCAAATAAGAACTTACATGGCATCCCTCTACTGTACAACATTTGCACTTTTAGCGTCTAGACGTATCAAATAGCACTTCTAATACATGTTCTTCTAAAAATCTTATGCACTAGTATCTGTCATCTATCTAGTCTAAGTGCTAACATGACATTACTACTAAATAAAATGAAAAAAAAGTAAATACCATAGATTGATTTTTGCTAAATTCAATTCACTGGAATTATTAAAAAATTCAGGTTAGGGTGGATATTATAATTTGGCCCAAATTGGAGGGATATTCTATGCAATAAACTTCTTCTTGATAGGACTTGGAAGTTGGACCCAACCCAGTATTAATGGGCTGATTTTGGGCTATGGCAAGCTCAAGACCCAAACCTTTAACCTCATGGTCAAGACTCAAGAGTCAAGACCAAGACCTAAAATATTCAAAAATCAAAATCAAGCAAAATCAGTGTTTTCTTCTCTCCTCTCACAGACAAAAATTTAGAAACCATTTTGGGTTCAGTTTCAGGGGGTCACTCTCACTCATGGCGTTGGCAATGGATATAGAGAAGAAGGCAGGGGAATTAGGGTTTCCCTACTGGACTCCGGTTCGTCGGAGGTTCGCTCTGGACTCACCCTTCTTTGATTTTGGCAACCTCGAAAGAGAGCTTCTCGCCAAACAGGTTCCCTTCTTTCTCTTTGCTCCAATTACTGTTTCTTGATCTTTCAGCTTCTTGATTCAGTATCAGTTTTTGTATAGTAATTGTTTTTGAAAAGTGTTTGTTTTTGAATTTGCTCATCTGGGTTGCTCATGGTTTTTCCAAATGAAGAACTTGATGTGGGCTTAGGGTGTTTAATTTGTGGTTGAAGTAAATTTGTTCTAATTTTATCTCTTTCTGGGTAGTTGAGATCTTTAGCTTCTGAAAATTTAGAATTTGCTTAGGAATGGAGGGTATGTACTTAAGTGTTAGGCACACTTGTTGAGCTCTTGTTCTGCTAAACACAACTTGTCATGCCTCCTTGCACACATGTTTACACCAATTTCAGCTTTCTAGTCTCTGTTGAGGTTCTCCTTAATCTGACTTTTGTTGGACAAATTGTTTTCTCTATATATCCTGGGTATGATTAACTTTCTCTGTTAGCGATCTTTGAATTCTCTCGATTGCATTCTTCATTATTGCCTATGGTTATGTCGGTTGGTCCATTTAATTAATAAAAGTAGAGTATGACGCTTTCTTGTATATGCTTTTGGTTGTTCGCTTGCAGGACGTTGAGTTTCTTTTTTCTTCTTTTGGAAACTGTCTCCTATACATTTGCAAATTGATATGACAATTAGAAACATGGAATTGGAATGCTATGTACAATGCTTTCACTTGAGTGAAAATTTGGGTTACTAATTTTCAAACAATTTTTCATTAGGTTCTGATTTCCTTCGTTGCACGTTTGTACTAATTACAATTCTGACTATTTCTAGTCTTGGCCAACTATGTAACATTTGTATTATGATGCCAAATGTGCGGTGTTATATTTTCTCCTATTTTACTTTCCTTGCAGAAGAAAAGAATACTTTTGTAACTTAAATTATTTTACTTGAATGTCCAGGTTGCATTGGAATTATCTGAAGATGAAAAGCATGAGCTTCAGAACTTTGTTGATAAGGAAGGCAGGTATTGATGGCTAAATGTTATTGTCTTATGTTTAACTCCTGGAACGCTACTCTTTCGCTGTATGTGCATGTGGCTGGTCTACACTTAATTTGAAGGGGTAGGATGTTTGATAATCTTTGTAACATTTTAGCATGTCATGGACTCACTGAAATTTGTTGCTTAATGTATTGTGCTTGGTAGGGCTTTGATCCATTATTAAAATTTGCACTTATGTGGAAGATACTTCAGATTCTTTTCACTCGAATTAATATAGTTCAACCTTAATGTTACGGTGATAAAAAAAATGCAGTATGTTTGTTGAGGAATGCCTGCATGATAAGTTGAACACTGACCTATTCAAAACAAGAAGACAATTGGAACTGTTGATGTTTGACATTTCTGCGTCAGAGACTTAATAGTTATTGGTTTCATGATCTCATACTAATTGTGCTGCTGACTTTGAAACTAATGTTGGTGCAGCGTGGTTTTTTGTCCAATTGTTGGTTGTGGTGCACGTTTGAGTTCTGTGGAGACGTTTGAAGATCATTACAATGCACGGCATACTGCATCTTGTTCAGTATGCTCTAGAGTTTTCCCAACTTCACGGTTGCTTAGCATACATATTTCTGAATCACACGATTCTTTCTTCCAAGCAAAAGTTGCACGTGGCTATGCAGTGGTATGTTTTTATCACTCTCTCTTGTTACATTGTAGTGCGTTGTGCTTTTATCAATGCCAGTTTGTTTCTTTTTCCACCCTATCATTCCTAGTTAGGTTGATGTTAGCTTCAAAGGTTACGTGTGAAGCAAGAATAAGTCTCCAGAAAGACTCGAGCTACTTGTGTTTCTCTAGCTTTCAGTTTTCTTTCCCCTTTAGGTGGTTAGCTGGAATGGGTCATGCGACCTCTTGACGATGACTTGATTAGCAATCAAATCTCCCTTCTTTTCTTCTATGCATAAGCAATCCAACCTCTTTTAAAAACATAATCGTTTTTCCTTTCATTTGCTTACTGGTTCAATTTTTTTTTCTTTATATTGTTGTTAGCATTTGGTGTAACATAAATATACTGATTTAGTGATATGTCCATGTGGAACAGTACGAATGCCTTGTTGAAGGCTGTGATTTGAAGTTCAAGAGTTACAAAAGCAGGCAACAACATCTTGTTGACAAGCATAAATTCCCCACTTCATTTGAATTTTTCAAGAAGGCCAGACCATCCAAGAAACAGAGGCAGAAGAGCCATCGTAAACAAAGTATTCATAAAGGGGAGGAAGCTTCAAGTACAATGGAAGTAGAAGATGAAACTATTAATGGTCTTGTCTCAGCAGTCTCTAAATTAAGCACTTCAGATTCCTCTCCTTCGACTGTCAGTTTTGGTCGCTGCCACACTCGTGGCTTAACATTTGTCCCTCGTGCTGTTCAGCGCGAAAGAAAGCCCGACACCACCTTAGCTGGAGCACAGAGATAGCCACTTCCCAGTATGCTTCTCAAATAAAATGCATACTGCTACAGTTGCTTTGCCTCCCTGCAGCATCTTTGTCTATTTGCTACCGCAACTGATTTCGAAGTTGGGCACAAGAGTTACTGGGAGAATTATAGACGTGGAACACTCTTTTATCTGGCATCTTCTGTGACCCCTAGCAACCGGAGTCTGTGGAAGTTGACAGCTTGTTTAGGTTCCTACTCAAGTTTGCTTATGACATGAAGGCAAGTATAGATTTGTTTGTTTTTAGTTAACATTCATATACTTGCTCCTTGTATAATGTCGTCACTGGAAATTGAGATCCATGATTTTATCGGAGTGAATTTTGTAATGAATTCTGAGATTTTAATGGTGAAATTGTGATTCTTCATTTGAATTGGAATTTGAAAGTGATAACCTGATTGAACTCCGTGGCGTTTAGCCATTTATAGAACTTCCATCCCAGGCAGTCTGTAATTCAATTTCAAATCTCTACTCTATGCCACTGCCAGAGTTTGCGTCTGATTTAGCTTCTCAGATCATAGGAAAACGACGTCGTTTTAATCAGGGGTATTTAGGTCAGCTTGAGGACAAAATATCAGTCTATCCGCGTCCGCGTGGTTGGACACAAATGAGTCAATGACTCGATGACAAAAAATCGATTTTTTTAAACTCGAAACTCGACCTGAGTCAAGCAAATATCCGTTTTTCTCTTTCTACTACTATTTCAGAGCTTCGTGTTTGCCGAGTCTTCGTGTTCGAGATCCAGAAGAAAGAACAGTTTCTTTTTCTCGAAATCCAGAGAAGAAGAAGAAGAAGAAAATGGACGCCGTAGATTCAGTGTTCGATCCGCTGAGAGAGTTCGCCAAGGACAGCGTCCGCCTCGTCAAGAGGTGCCACAAGCCCGATCGCAAAGGTTTCTGTCTCTCTCTCTCTCGCTTTATCGATTTTTCTCATCTTAAATTAATTGCACCTGATTTTTGATCTTTTCGTTTATCTAAAATTTTCTGTGGATCTGATTTGTAGAGTTCACGAAGGTGGCGTTCCGTACTGCGATCGGGTTCGTGGTGATGGGTTTCGTCGGATTCTTCGTCAAACTCATCTTCATCCCCATCAACAATATTATTGTCGGATCTGGTTAGGTAATATTTTCTACTCAATCGTATAGGATTGGTTCTGTGCTGTTTCATGTGTTGATTGCACCTTTGTGATTATATGAGATGAATTGTATTGAATCTGAAGTTGTGATGATAGATTTAATTGAAGAGGTTTTCGTTTCCTCATTAAGTTTATCTGGTAAACAGGTTATTGGTCTGATTCTGTGGTTTATATTATACTAGATTTTTAGAGTCCTATTGGTAGCGCAGTCCTTTTGGACATCAGAAAAGGTCTAGAATTTGATATCTTAGATTATGACGGATTCTGAGATTTTGAAAAACTTGGTGAACTAGGCCTAGTATTTTGTTTAAATGAACAGAACTTTTTGCCAATACGAGACTAGAACATCGTAAAATGTATATGATTTTGGGCACATTGGATCATCTCATGGAAGTTAAATACTTTGAATTGAAACTTAAGTAGGAGCTGATATATGTGACTCTATCAGTTGAGCGTACGAAATCATTTATAATTTCTTGAGATATCACCATAAGTTTCTGCTGCAGCAGTGTCAGTGTCTGGCTGCATCCTAGAAATGGCTTATGTAAGATGATGAATGCATGTCTATAATCCTATTATATCGGCCATTGCAAATTTAATAGGATGGTGAAGCATGTTGGGTTTATCCTATAGGCAATTGCTTTGGCTATCTTGTGAGATGGATTTATTTTGGTGTTGTAGGCATTGGAAGAATTTTTCTACTCTTTAGTAGGTGTTGTTGATGGGACAATAGCTTCTTTATATCTTTACATGGACTTTATTGTGGGAATATTTATTTATAACATTAAGATAAGTTGTACATATTCTATGATCTAACACTCCCATTTACTTCAAAATTCAAAGTCCTTTAGCAGGGATAACGTCCGTCACAATATGGATGTAATGGCATGACCCATAACCATAAGTGTATATTTTCTCTTTGCTGTTTCCGTTCTTTTTGGTGGAGAATACTCCAATTTGGAGTATAAATAAAATCTGTTTTATGACTACTGCTATGTTGATTGATGTGCCGTTGAAATGTTACTTCACTTTGAATTTGTTCATTTTCAGGGTGAATCACTAACTTCCCGTATTTCCTTATACCTAGTGCAGGCAGTGTGCAGTATTGTAGGCTCTCAAGAAGGATGGAGATTGTTGGTAGAGTTAAGGACACGGAAAAGACTTTTAGGATTTTGTTTAACATACACAGATTTGGTTTCAGCTGTTTAATGTTGGAAATGCTTTTTCTTAGCACATTATGTTTTAGTTTGTTATAATGTACTTCTAAAAGCTTTCTAATGACTAACGTGGTTGTTGATTTTGTTCCCACTTCTGAGTAGTGTTTCGTGTTTGCCTTTGGAAGCTAATAAATTGGAATAGGTCCCATAAGAAATAACAGGTTAATGATGTGCGGAATCAAGATTAATTTTTGCCATGCTAACTAGTACATCGGTTGAAGTGCCTAGTTTTGTTTAAGAGGCTCATTGTACATGAACTCCTTAGATCATGAGCAAAAAAATTATGATAATGTACTACCAGATGAAACATCTACTATCATAATAGCAAATGGATTCAAAACATTATTTTTGTTTTTGAGGCAAACCCGCACTTAATTAATTAGAGGTGTGGCTAACTGGTAAAGCTCCCCAGTGACCCACCCCCACCCAGTTGGAACATAGAAAGGAAGCTATTCATAGAATTGTTCATTTTTTGGGTCTCATTTTAGGGTTAGTGACTGTTATGCCTCCAAAATAGAAGATGGATGATATTACTGAAGATGGAAGTATCACCTAACCTATCCCTCATTCTGTTAATGATGACGAACACCACTGTTTTGCTCTGTTCTGTTTTTGTTTGGGATATGCATGGTTAGATCTTTATGACATAATTTCTTTTCCTTCAAATAATAAATTGAAGAAGATAAAGAGGGCAACCGATTTTCCAAATTTCTTATGTCATGTTTTTAAACAAGAATGTAAACAAAATAATACACAAAGGGAAAAGCCACCGAAGCAAGCCTAACTGCATGGTTCGTAAAGTTTACCGAAAAGAAAATCCAAAAAAGAAGGTGAAGTTCCAACATTAGCAATTTGGATTCTCATCTGCAGGGTCAACTGCAGAAGCCAGTACAAGTTCAGGTTGAGCAACATATCCAAACATCCTGGCCTTCTTGCGTTCACGCTGCAGTCTGAAACTCTCTCTCTTCCTTGCTCTGTAACTGTTAGGGTTCTCAGGGACTACTTCTCGTGGGTAAACACTCACCTGTCAATCATTCAAAATCATTTAAGTGTCAGTATGGAACATCTACCTCTTTGAAATATGAACTATTACGGTTTAGAACATAGTAGTTCACCTTCTTCTTGTCCGGTCCATACTTCTCAAACTTTACTAGTCCATCAATCAAGGAGAAGATGGTATGATCCTTGCCAATCCCAACATTATTCCCGGGATGAACCTGAAAAAGTGTCAAAGGGATATGTCCGAAAAAAATGAGGGACTAGGTTACCATTATAACTGGTCCAACTATTTGTACCGGGTATTTAAAGCACGGTACATAATGCAATGGGAAGAACGAAAATGCAGGTTCTTCACACAATGCAAAGAGCAATATCATAATCATGATACATATAGTTAAGCTAACAATTAATCATATGCATTTAGAGCATCATTAATAAAGAGAGCAAGCAGTTCCTCATTTTTGAGGACACTCCTGCAAACCATCCAAATGATGCCAGTTATAAGTGGAGAGCAAGGATCTTGTATCCATTATGACACATTTTAAACTTCCAATGCAAATATATTACGTTCTGAGATTAAACACAGATTATGGAAGGTAAGAACAAGACACCTCTCAAGCTAATTTCACTCGCTCATAACCCCAGCAGAATTAAGTACTACATCTTGACATATCTTGGCATGTTTATAAATTCCTTTGAGTACTTCCAGAGCCAAAGAAATGACGTCGTTATGTGTCTATGAATGATAACCATCTGCCAGACATCTATTTCTAACATTTTCCACTGCCAGATATGCTTTGCTAATCCACCTAATTTTGAACTGAAATGCATGATCGAACAATGCCACAATCAAATATGAATTTAAAAGAAGGCGAGCAACAATTCTAGAGAAGATATTGACAATCATCATTCCTTGGATATTCAAAGACACTTCTTCAATGAAAAGTTCAGAATACAATACCAACCCATTTATCATTTCATTGAAGAAAACCAGTTCAGCTAAAATTTCCAAAACTATTGAAAGGGTATACAATTCAGTTGATTAACATCAAAAAGTCACATAAAACCACCAAAAGGAGCATAAAATCATCAAAATGCCAACAAACAACATGAATGAAAATCAGAAAGCACAATCCAATCAATACCCAGAATGAGATAAGGATAATACAAAAATCAATACCAATTCTGGTTCCAAAAAACAACGAAATTGAGAGGACCAAAATACCTTGGTGCCGCGCTGGCGAATGATAATGGCTCCGGGCTTTGCCACCTGATCGCCATAAATCTTGACGCCGAGCCTCTGGCCTTTGGAGTCTCGACCGTTCTTGGTACTCCCAGCCCCTTTCTTGTGAGCACACTCGATTGTGAGGGGAAATTTCTGCGGAAACGATACAGAGAGCTTGGTCTTGGGAGGGACATAGATGGAGCCACAGTCGCCTATCAGGAAAGAAGAGGAAGAGCTCGGTGACAAGGAGAGTCCTTTGAAGGCCCCAACTAGAGACAAGCTCGCCATTTTCAATCCACCCAAAAACTGGATAATTGAATTTTTGGGATTTCTGTGTAGTGTTAGGGTTTACACTCTCCACAGAGTGATTCGTTACCAGAACAGGAAGGAAGAAGAGGTGGATAACGAGGCTGAGGCCCTTATCTTGGGAGGTCGATCGAGTTGCAGCAGTCCGGCCCGTTTCTGGAAAATGGGTCGTCAAAAATGTGGGCCCTGCCTGTTATCTTATCTATGGTCTGTGTTTTTTTTTCTTTTTCTTTTGGTGGGATCTGTGGTCTGTATTTAATCAGACCCATATCATGGTTTATGCCATGACTACTGTTATACGTATGTTTGAGATCTCATGTTAGTTTTTATCATTTGTCGGTTTGACATTAAATAAGAGTTTTAGGAAAAAATAGTTGAAGTAGAAGTGTTTGATAACTTTTCAAAATAGAGTTTTGATAAAACTCTCATTTTAAGGTCAAACCTGAAACGTCACTCTCTCTCTTTCTGTTTTGACAAAACTCCGTTTTAATTGATTTATCCAAAGTCAAAACTCTTTTTGATAACAAAACGGAGTTTTGACAAACTTGTTCCCAGTCACACTCTATGTTAAACTAAGACCGTTTGATTTGGGAAAAACACTTTACTACCAAAGTGCGCTTTACCGGAAAAGACATCAATGAAAAGTAAATTTTATTATGTTTGGTTTACTTTTGAGGGAAGTACAAACTTTGCTGATAATCACTTTTTTTTTTGTATGTTTGTTTTGCATAATCCCTTTGTCTTACTT
>JAYMTT010000814.1:0-11348 GCA_036898025.1 Hypseocharis bilobata
TAGCCCTCTCATCTCTCCCCCCCTGCCTCAAGGTGCAGCCATCGGCATTGCAGGTCCAAAGTCCTCAAACAGCCAGCCGAACCTGATACGTGAAGAAAAGCAGCGGCAATGAAGAGGATTTGAAAAACACGCCTTTCAGTATTGTTGGGCTATGACGAGACCATTTCATTTAGCTGATATTTTATAGAACAATCAATTTTTCAACTTTACGGCCATAGTTTTCCTCATTAACAAAAAAATAAAAAGAATTGGCCATAGTTTATGTGATTTGTAAATTTGGTCTTCAAGGAAATTTTTTAATGGGTTGATCTTCATAATACCACCATCATGATTGCCATCAACGTCACTGCCATCACTATGTAGTCACTTAATATTACAAGTTCCATGTTTCTATCATTTAGGAAAAGGCAAATCCCATCATCGGTAAAGAATTGTAAATTGTCCAATTTCAAATGTAATGTGGTAGACAAATTTTTAGATAGTCAAACAATTCTATTCTCTTTGTATGAGCTGGCATGCATGAATTTTTTCTGTATTTCGATGTTATGCCCACCATTTTCTCTGCACAGGAGCAAGATCTGAAATTGTCTGAACTAGAAACTGAGAACCGAAAGATGAAAGTTGAGCTTGAGGAATTCAGGACAGAAGCAACTCACTTAAAGAATCAACAAGCGACAATAAGAAGACTTGAAGATCGCAATCGCCAGTTAGAGCAACAGGTTAGCGATGCTCAGTGTACTAAAAATAGTACATGTGAATTATATCTTGCATTGTCCTACTATTCCTTTAATGGTTTTTACTTCTCTAGATGGTGGTGATTGTATTGGACTAAGCTGTTAGAGGTACAGGAATAAAGTTTGCAATTTCTCCCAAGCATTTTAGGTAGCATTAGAAAAAGCGTTTCTCATTCGATAATTATTTCGGATTATATAAAATTATAATAAATATTAACTTTTACTAATTTAAAAAAAACATATTGAGCCATGTACTGGAGAAAATTCATGATCATTAAAGTGTTTGGTTCTGTAGGTAGAAATAATTTTCCTCCAGTTCAATGCCAAAACCTCTTGCTTTCTTATTTAAAAATTGAAAAAAGAAGGTTAAAAGTTGATAAAGAAAGAGAGATCCCCGCTTATGAAATTGGTTTCCTGTATGTGTTGATGTATATATAAGAGATGGGAGCTACTTACACCTAATTTTATACAATCTTTTTTTCAACGGTAGATCCAATAAAATCTGACGGTTGATAAACGAGTTAAAAAAATATATTCTCTCTCTCTCCCCTAATTTTTACAATTAAAAACACTGAGCTTCATTAATTATCTCTCTCCCTCTATCGGGTGCGGATGGGTGTATCCATATAGTAATTCTAATTATTGAAGATGTTGTCCTCAGATTTGTTTTATGTTCCAAACCTCATGAATGAAATTTATAATGTTTTTCAAAGATAATTAATAGGAATCTTTTCCAAAATTATCTTATGGTAAATTAATTGACAAGTCCCATTGTCCATATATATTTGGGGTTAGTTGGTTTCTCATTTAATAGCCTTACAAACTTAAAAAGAAGTGTTTTCTTTTTTATTTTCTTTGGAAAACAATGGGAGAAAATGAGTACTTCCTTTTTCTTGTCGAAACATTAGTCTTAATGGGAAAAGAATTATGAATAATATGCACTTCATTCAGGAAGCTTAAGCTATCATGTATGCAGAAATGCTTTCGGAAATTTACTTTCAGTGGTCAAGACATAAATATGAAGTAGCATAGTTTGAAATTTAAAATAAAAAATGGAATAAGAAAACTGAGTTCTTCTTGCCAGCTGGTTTGAAGATTTGGTTTCTCAATCTCTAAAAAACACCTTTGGTATGACGGCCTTATGAAATGAAAGCCTTGAAAAGACTTTCATGAGCTGGCGATTATTATTATTATTACTCCCTCTGTTCCATTTTATTTGTCCACTTTGCTTTTGCACAAAGTTCAAGAGAACTTTTAAATTTCAAATTTACCCCTCATTATTTGTTTACTTTTTAACTTTTTTATCAAATGTGTGGTTGTAATAATTAAAGGAATCAAGGGTCTTATTGTAAATTCAACACCAATTGATTACTAATAAAGGAAAGTGGACAAATATTTTTGTATGCATTTTAGGAATAATGGACAAATAAAATGGAATGGAAGGATTATTATTATTATTATTATTATTTAACAGAGTCAAATCTACTTGGGGTATAAGCATTGTTACGTTCTCTCCCCAGTTTGCTCTCTGCTATGAGATTTCTTTTTCAGTTAAAAATGAGATGTAAATCATCATGGAACTTTAAATGGTTTATCTATTCCGACCCATATTTCGTTGACAGACCATGACTTATTCTATTAAGATCATTGCCCTGTTCTTTCAATATTTTTCTTATTAAGTCAATGTATCATGCTGAGACTTGCACTGTTGTATGCTTGTATTGAGTGAGGCAGTTTGAAACGGTACTTTTATTATGTCTTCAGATGGAAGAAAAAGTGAAAGAAATTGTGGAGATCAAGCAACGCAGTTTAGCAGAAGAGAACCAGAAAACACTTGAGGTCTTGAAAGAAAGGTATTACTTCTCTGGTGGCATATATATCATTCTCAGCTACTCAGTGATGGCAATGGGCTTGCACTTAAATATTAGGATTTTATTTAGTTAGGATTCTTATTTATGAGAGGTTACATTTATGGGTTAGCATTATTTTTGAGAGGTTTATTTTGACTTGAATTGAATAGACTTTTGTTTCTTTACTTCTTATTTTGTTCTCTTTTCTCACATATACTTCGCTCCTTTTCCCTAAAGAGAATTGGAAAATTGTTTGGAGAGTCTGGTGCCACATCACTCAGGAATATGGAGTTAAGTTTATTAAGTATTCTTCCTTAGTTACAAGTTGGGAATGCTAGGGAGAACCTGGTGCAGGAAAACTTCAATAGTAGGATGTAGAGTGTGATTTTTGGTATTTAGGGGCAAAGGGTGTGAAAATGTGGAGTGTTTTTCTGGAGGTATAATAATTTGCTGAAGTCTGGAATTGAAACAAGGTAGAAAATTAATTTTAAGTGTCTGTTCCGGTACTATGGTTTCAGTGTGGTTTATGATGTTCTATGGAATATTTGGTGTGAAAAGGATTAGGGCTATGAGATTAGGGTTTTAAGAGCTGGAAGAGTAAGAAAATCAATCTGGGTCACAATGATATAGTTTGAAGAAGAATAGGATCCAAAGAGAAGAACAGGATCTTAAAATCCCATTAAGGCCTTCTAGGAGAATCCCCTTGAAAAAAAATTTAATGGAGTCTCACGATTGAAAAGTATCAAGAAACATTACTACTCAATCTTCAATACTATACTTAATTGTGCTTTACAAAGTTTGCTAATACAAACTGTTTTTTATTTTATTTTATTTTTAATTTAAAGCACTTTTCAAATTCTTAACTCTTACTTCAGAATAAAGTAGCACAGTATTTGAATTACTAATTAAGATTCAAACTTCCATTCAAACAGGCGAACTAAGGCTTTAAAACATAATTAATTCGATGCATACATGAGTTCGTAGATTTTAGATTGTTATAAAGACCATCTGCATAAAAACCTCATTGACTTGCAGCTTCGATGAGTTTTGTGCATAATACTTTAACTCTTCTCACCTTGTTCTGTATCTTGGTCTATAATCCCTTATGTCATGCAGGGAGCAATTATTGCAAGATCAACTAAGACAAGCTAAGGATAGTGTTTCTACCATGCAGAAATTGCATGAGCTTGCACAGAGCCAGTTGTTTGAAATTCGGGCCCAATCAGGTGGTTCTAATTCTGAACATTTATTTTTATCATTTCATTTCTTGAATTCAATATTCCTCAACTAGCATAATCACAAGAAATTATGATTTCTCCCTCTATGCCTCATTTATGCTTGACATAAATTATGGATTTTTTCTTGTTAAATTTGTTTTGTGTTGCTTAACAATTGCAGAGGAAGATACAGCAGCAAAGCAATCAGAGGTCGATCTCCTAATGGATGAAGTTGAACGAGCTCAAACACGGCTTCTTAGTCTCGAGAGGGAGAAGGTACATTCTGAAACTTGTATTTTGATTTGATCCATTTATCCAGTATGTTTGTAATCCTTTAAATTGTTGATATATATCGTTCAAGGATCATTTACCAAGAAAATACTTTATCTTGGTATTTTAGATTGAATCTGCTGCTTGACTTGGCACTTATTTTATTCTTGTTTTAACAATAAACACTTATTAGCAAACCACAGTTATTCAGGATTTTCTTTTTCCTGATGCTCAGTTAGTTTCTTTTTAAGTCGTTTTTGTTTCACCGTTCATTCAAGTTTCTTGATGAGCTCTGGAATGGTTTCAAAATAATTTTCTTATCTTTCGGTCATTTTCATTGACAAATTGAGGAATCAATGGATAGCGGAGTTCTAACTTCTAACTGGGGCCCTATTTAACCAATCTGAATGTATCATGTCTTCTAAAAAAAAAAAAAAACTTACAACTACTCAAAATTTTTTTGTACCCAGAAAATTTTTCTTTCAATTCTACTTGTTAGCTACCTGATGTAGGATGGACTAAGGGAACTCTTTAGGGTTTGAGATAGGGTTAGAGTTTAGCAGAATAGGAAAATTTAAGAATTAGGAAGAGAGGTGAAGGTCCAGATCTGTTTTCTGCAGAGTTGCACTTAAACAAATGAAATCTATCTTTGGGAATTGAAGAAGAGAAGGATAGGTTGCCCATTGAGGAGGGCTAGCTCTATGGTTACCGATTCAAGTGATAAGGAAGTAAGATGAAGAGTGAGACACGAAAGGAAACTACTGGCTTCACACCAGTAGGTTCTTAGGCGTCACACCTAAAAGTCCTTGACATCTCACCTAAGGTCGGGGTTGCATCACACAAGCCATAAGAGCAATAATTGCTGGAAATTCAGAACTTATTCAATTGTCAGTCTGTCTTCATAAGAACAGTTACGTCCCTTATGTAGGTTAGTACAATGCTAATCCTACAGGAACTAGGACACGGAACTAGAAAGTAAAGTTAATCTAGATCTAGGACCTAAAGACTACTACTACTACAGGCCTGTCCAGCCTGGCTCGAAATTGCCAAAATACCCCCAACCATGCAAGAAACCAGTCATAATGCTTGAACCATTAGGCCTTTAAACTTGCCTTTCTAGTTTTCCTAGAGCCTCTTGTATTCTTCATCATTCTATCTACTGGTGTTGTCTTTACTTCTAAAACACTTTTAGATTTTGATGTAGGACACATTAGGGAAAGATTCTGGGGTTTGAGTGGTGCAGTCATGGAAGAAAGCATCAAAGTGTCAGTTTAACCTTCGAGGACAGAAGTGTAATTATCTGCAAATATTTCTGAAATGGATTTTTGTAAATTCTAGTAGTTTAGTAGTAGTGTTCAGTTAGCCTTTAGCTTATTTACCAAGTACTTGGTATTTCAATTATGTTTTAGAGTCTGAGCCCTAGTTCTTCTAGGAGTAGTAGCATTTTTAACCTATAAATATGTATCTAATCTTCAGTTTAGAATGGAGTTGATTGAAAGTTGATTAATAAGAATAATACCGGCTGCATGTCAGGTCTGTTCTGCCTCCCCTTCTTTCTCGTTGCTCTTCTAATCACTATTACTGTTCCTGGATTACTGTTCACATCCTTGAACAGCTTCCCCTCTCTCTCTCTCTCTCTAAGTCTTCGTAAAACCCTAGCAATAGCTTCATGTTTTCACTAACATCAAAACCCTGTTCCCTTTCTCTACGATTTGAAGCCCTAAATTCCCAATTATCCCAACACTAGCCCACCATTGCTAACCCCTGTAGGAAATTTCCTAAGCTGTCCTTCATTTAGATTAGGGTTAGGTTTCAGGAAAATTCTGTAATGTAAGAATTTGAGATAAATGTTTAGATGTGGTTTCTGCAGAATTCCAATTAGAGAAAGAAAAAAAAAAAATGGAAACTGCTAGCTTCACACCAATAGGTTCCTTGGTGTCACGCCTAAGGGTCCTTCGCATCACCGTAAGGATTGGGTTGCGTTACACAAACCATACTAGCAATAATTCCTGGAAGTTCCTAGTTCATTCAATGTCAATCTGTTTTGGTGAGAAGAGTTGTATCTCCTTATATATAGGCTAAATCCTACTAGGACTAGGACTTGAAACAGTAAAGTGAAGTAAATCCTGAACTAGGGCTCAAAAACGACTACTATAGACCTGTCCAGCAAAGCAAAAAATTAATAAGATACCACTAACTAGGCAAGAATTGAGCCTTAGTGCTTGCATCATTAGGTCTTTAAACTTGCTTTTCCTAGAGCCTCTTGTATTCTTCATCATTGTCCCTTCGTTGGAGAAAACTCGATCTCAAGTCCGAAAGTCTCGAAGCAGTAAAATAGCATGATTTCTTATCTTTAAATTACTTATATGTGAAACTTGCAGATTTGATTGGAAATCGGAAACTGATATTCGAAAGAAAGGCCTGCTTAATTACAGCATTGATTTCGGAATCTGTATATTTTGTGGTAACTGCGTTGAGTATTGTCCAACAAATTGTTTATCAATGACTGAAGAATATGAACTTTCAACTTATCACCACTCACGAATCGAATTATAATCAAATTGCTTTGGGTCGTTTACCAATGCCAGTAGTTGATGATTATACACTTCGTCTGATTTGTTGAAGGTGACAGAAATAATGTCATATAGCTTATTAAATTTGTTGGAAATTACAGAATCAGTAATTTTGACTACTTGTGCTGGCAGCATAGCAGTGATTGGATTTATAGCTACTGCATTCCGACTTATTCTTTGACTTCACCCATAAGCTCCTTTGCCTCCTATTCTGCTTTTGTCCCGAGTGCTTTGAAGTCTATGTGCTTAACCTCACTGACAACAGAAACAATAGGGGAAGCTAACTCTGTGCCAAGCATTGTAGAACATAAAAGAGGAGTCTAGGTGCGAGTATTTAACATATGCGCCAAAAACTCAATATGTCAAGGTCATAGTCCATGGTTACAATTTCTTTTAGTCATACTTCCAGTCACTACTTGATCTGTACTTGCACTTTTTAGGAGTGAAACCTAAAAATTAGCTTGTTGAGAAGTGTTATTATTTACATTTTCATATTAAAATACATCATGCAAGGTAAGTTTTCACTCATAACAATAAGGTATACACTGTGTTGATATCTTTGACAGGTATACGAGAAGTTGTCACATAAATCTTCAAAATCTTTTTGTAGTCGATTACCCCAATTTTCATTCAACATATATGCAGGGACTTCTACGCTCTCAATTGCAATCGGCAAATGAAGAGATTGGAGATAAAGAAAGGTGCAGTTGTTCAGTACCATTATCTATACATTCATATGCAACAAAATCTTTTGCGCATGTCGTTGCCTTCATGTGCCATTGGTTGATTATCTTGTGCGGGAGAGATGACTATAGCAAGTTCCTGTCTTTTGATAGTATTGGAATCATTAAGCATGATGCTTCATGAAAGATATTTATCATCTTGGCTAGAGTATGTGTTTCATTTGTTCCATGGCTAATATAGAGATGTGGGTTATTGTATAATAAGAAACCAAGCATAATTTAACAGGGTTTTGGCGTATTATGTCATATTTAAATTAGACATACATCAAAATAAGAAGAAGATGCTTATTCCATCAATATTAAATCACAATGATGAACTAATACAGTGATGTCCAAATGGAGTGGGTAATTCATCCTGTAAATGTGAGGGAAATTATGATTATTGCAAAGCTAGAATGTTTTTAGAACAAAGCTATAATTAAAATGAGTAGGTTAAATAGTTTTGTGTTGAAGAGGAAAATATAATCTTAGGATATATCAGAGGCAAATTAGATGGTCCTGAAAAGAAATAACTGCACATAAATATGTATATATGAGTAAAGATAAAATTCCAGGAACATTTATTTGCAAACAAGCCTTGTTGTTCCAAATTAATTGTGCAAACCTAATTTAAATTTGTAATAGAAGTAGAAAGTAAATGGTGCATGAATTAAGGAATGAATGAAATGATGCTAAAGAAGAGTTGAGACTATTTCAATATACAGTTGAGATTCTGGATTTTCAAAATATTTATTGAGAAGGAACACTAGATGGAACTATCAGGAACAATTTTCAGGTTTGATGGATCAATATCGTAGTAGTAATATTCAAAAAATTCTTTCAAGTCCATAAGTAGAAAATAGTATGAAAAATGTTTAACCAAATTCATACATTAACCATACAAATCTGATACAGAATTTTATTTGTATTCACCGACCTATGGATTCAGCCATTCAGGAGTTGATCTGAACTTGACTCATGAAGATCTAGATCGAACAAAATATTTCTGAAAAGCCACTCATATAATAGAGAGAATAGGGTTATAGACCACAAGAATGCATTTGGTATAGAAAAAGTTTATTTATTTGAAAACCAAAAATGGTCGGAATATATTTGGTTGCAGATAGGAAGTGCTTCTCTCTCTCTCTCTCTAAACCAAGCACAACACTAGATTCCTAGTGCTGGATTTTTAACTACGATATTTGTCTTAGTTTGTGTGTCTTCAATTTTTTTTTTTTTTGTGTACTTGAAAATATACATGCTTGATACATAGTAGCAGTTTAAGGTACAGACAAAAAGAAGAGGAGAAGTTTTATATGTTATTTATTTATTTGGGGTAAATAAGCTTATATTAATGTGTTTACAATTCTATTGAGCTATTGAATTGAAACCAGTACATGAGAAGGTAAAAATGAAACATCTTTGTGAACTCCTAAGAACACAACTCTTGCATCTACATCATGTCTGTCAATTTTTGAACTCCTAAGAACACAATTATCCTTGGACCTTTCCCCATCGTATCTTATCCCTACTCTATCATCTCTGGCATAATAGTGTGGATTTTGTAAACAAAGCTCTACCCTTGCATCTACATTATATGGCCACTAGTGTGGATCTTTGTTAGAATTGAATTCCCAAATTCTTTATTGGAATGGCCTTCGATGCCAATTTTGGTATTTCTTTATGTGTACAAGGGCCTTGCTCGAGGTTTTACTCTGCCTTTTAATGCTTCATATGGATGTGCATGTCCAGTAATATTTTGTTTTGGCCTTGTATATATATTATGTTCTTTTGTGTTAAGCTGTGGAGCTTATTATTGATTTCTCTGATTGCAGCGATTCTTTGGATTCTAATAGAATCCTTGAGAATTCCTTGAACACCAAAGAGAAGATCATCTCTGAACTAAATATGGAACTTCACAACATTGAAACCACCTTATCAAATGAGAGAGAGCAACACATGAGTATGATCAAGAAATTGAACGCACAGATTATTGAGAAGGTATATGAACATCTTGTTCTAGTTCTAGTTTAAGGTTTAGCAATATTGAGTTAGTCTTGAAGTCTTTTGATCTTGTCTCCTGTACTAAACTTTGATGCTTAACATAGGGCCGAAATAAATCATAATCATAAAAATGCCATCCCCACATGTGATGTCTTGAACTATATAAGATTATGATTGATAGTGGTGGCTTTATTACTCTCTTATATGGACCAGGTTAGTTGTGGTTTAGTTAACATCCTCCTGGTTACCAGCTACTCTGAGAGTAGATTCCACGTGGAAGATTCATTAGTTGCTCTCCATTAACCATCCAATATATTGCTCCTGTTTGGAAATGAGTCCCTTGTTGCTTTTCGTAGGAGATGCCAATGAATTATGAAGATAGGATTAATGGTTATGACATGTGAGTTTTACAGCAAGGTGGAATGAAGCCAATTTCAAAATTTGACATTTTCATGCTGATTCTGAAGGAGAATAGATAGCAAATGTGGCCCATTTTTGGCTCATTAAGTTGATTAGTTATGCTTATGGTGTTGCTGAAGGGAGGTCAAATTTATTGTATAGGGTTCTTACTTTTAATGAATGTTCAAAATTGTCCTTGGTGCGGTTGTAAAGTTGATATGGACTTATGTGAATTAAAATTTTCAATGTATTTTTCTCATAGGATCTGATTGGAGTTGGATCTAAGGTGAAGTGGAAAGTGAAATGGACTGTTTGGTAGTCTCATTTTTATTTATAATTGATTGGATTATCTTAAGTATTTTCAAAAGCGTAAGGGGCACTTGATATGGACAACAACTCTTTTTCTCCTATGAATTGGTAGTATGAAAGCGTCAAGAAGAATGCTACATAAGGCAGAACAACTTCATTTATTAAAGGGTTCGAGTGGGATTTGATGGCTGGGTGCCGGTTGATCTTTCAACTTTTAAGCACTCATACACCATTAAATAACTGCTATATATTTGAGTCTCATCTAGTTGGATGTTAATCTTTTCAAGGGAAGTTATTGGCTCTTGTTGATTTGGACAGTTTGTGGTAAATGTAATTTCTGTACTCGATAAATTTTAAGATGTCTCCTCTTTTGTAAAAGCACCTTAGTATTTCGTTGGTGTATTTTTGTTCACTTCCGGATTAATAATCCCCCATAATTGTCGTGCATGCCAAAAATCACAACTATTTGATGTTGGTAGGTTTGATCAACAACTATCCAGTCAGATTGTTTTTAGGCGAGCTTGATGGGAATGGGGTAGGTAATCTAATCCAATGGTTGATTTTAAAAAAATTAAATTTCTAGAAAGAGTTATTTATGGTTGTAAAAATAGGTTAGCTTTTTACCAATATGCATGCGTTCATATGCATAGCTGAGTGATGTTAACATTAGCCATCATCCTAGGAAAAAGGTTGTTTATTTTTTAGTGTAGGAAGATCATGTCTATTGTTTAAATCTCGTATTCATTACTCATGCGTGTTTACAGTTGGTGTGAATTACTTGTAAATTAGAGAGGTTGGGAAGCAAATATCTGCAGACTGGAAAATAATGGGATTAAGTTTCAATTTCAGATGGCTTCTGTATGATAGAATATGTTGAGGCCCACATTGGATAACTGCTGGGGAGGTCTAGGGCTTAAAATAGCAAAATGGTATGGTAGGCTTTTGGTGTATGATGAGAGAGGACAAAGTCATGCACCAAGCCCGTAGGGGATCTGGATCGTAGTAGATGGTATCAGAGTGTACCCAAAACGCACTCATGTAGGCTCACATTTTTGGGCCCCACCAATGAGGATGATACATTGGTCTTTAGCAAGGACGCTAATGATTAAACGAGGGGGCTTTTGTGTGATAGAATATGTTGATTCCCACATTGGGTAACTTCTGGGTAATCTTGGGCTCAAAATAGCGAAACAGTGAACCTACATAATGGACTAATCTGATGGTGTATGGTGAGTGAGGACAAAGCCATGCACCAAGCCCGTGGGAAATC
>JAYMTT010000815.1:0-11347 GCA_036898025.1 Hypseocharis bilobata
CCCTATTCTAGCTTTGCTCATTGACACCCCTATCAATGTTGACTGTTAAAACTGCAGCCACCACTATCTGAAAAATTCGGTTTTCAATCAAAAATCGTCATTAAAGTCACGATTTAAATCTGTTCGACCTCGCTTTTGCCATATATTTCTCAAACATGGATGGAATGTGCATACACGAGGTCAAAAAAACTCGAAACCGTGACTTTAGTGGTTATTCTTTGGTGAAAAGTCACTTTCAGAGTTATAATAGTCAATCCTAACAGAGAATAAAAAGAAATTAACGAAATGAGCCGTCGTGACAGTTTTGATGAGTTTGTAGTAGAGGGGATCGTTCAAGAAAAAAGTGATAGTAAAGGGGTGATAATAACAATACTCTAACTTTGAAGCTTTTATTTATGGCTTAAAAAAGAAATTATTTTTTGTACGTAATTAATACCACTGCTTTTATTTTATTTTTATTTTTCCTGCTCTTAGCCGCAACCCCTCCCAGTCTCTCTCCTCACTCTTCCGTCCCTCTCCTCCCCGACTCTGTCACTCTCTCCGACGGCGGCGATTCCGATGGAAGTGAGCGCCACCTCCGGTTCGTAGCTCAAACACAAACTCGTCTTCTGCTTAGCACTTGACGCTCCCTCTCTCTCTTCTTGCCTCTCAGTGCTTCCGTCTCAATCCATCGGCCCGCCACCGCGCAGCGTCTCCTCTCTCTCACCGTTCCTTGTTTCAGCTATCTCTTTGATTCAACCGGCTTGTACTCACAGTGGTAAGCTTCTTGTTCTCGATTACTACCATTTTGTTTATAAATTTGTTGATTTGTGCCAAATCAATCTCAATTAATCTGAATTATTTTGACAATGATGGGTTGAGCCCTAATTTAGTTTTGGTGGTTCTTTGTGTTAGTACATTGGGACAGTGGATATGTTGTTGATTTTTAAAGAAATGAGTCGGGCGAAGAGGTGAATATTGAAATTCAGCTGAACAGCCAAGTGTTTGCTTAAATTTAAAACAAATTGATACCATTTACTAAGGATTCTGATAATTAGGTTAAATTGGAAAGCAATTTCTATTCATTCTTTGTATCTTAATTTTGTCTAATACGAACTAGCTAAATCCTAGTGGCAAAATGCCTCGTAAAGCGGCGCACTAACAAGGGCCACGATCACTTGGAAACACTATCGACTCTGCTTATATACCTACACAAATCACCGTGAAAGTGGGTAAAGACAAAATTGGAGGAAAAAAAAGAATTACGAAATTGTTGTTTTTTTTGTTGATCATAGTTGGTAATGTTTGGAAAAGTTTAAAATGAATGATAAAAGTTGTTAAGAAGAGGTTAAGTTCGTAACTACTTTTTTTCTTCCAACTTTTCTTTCCCCTAACTTTTCCAAGTTCCAAACATACCATGAGGCTATCATTTAAAACTAGCAGCTTTACACTCCTAATTCAGGCATAGATCAACTATAAGACATAGTACTAAAATTTAGTAAGCCTAGTTAACTTGTTTGCTGCAATGTTATATTGGGGTAGATTCTCGTTTTTTGTTTCCTTCTATTATACTTCAGTTCATTGCAATCTTATATACTGTAAACAGACTTTATAATTCTCTGAAACTGCTTTCTTTTTCACCATTTTATTACCGAGAAAATCTTCGAATTGAAACAAAATTACACTTTTCAAAGGTTCATAGTTTTTTTTTTCTTTCAAAACTGAGAGACGAGAGTTATATCTGTTTGCCAAGAAAAAGCATAGCACAAAGAAGAGGAAAAGGAATCTGAAGACCCATAAAAGAAATTTCATTATTATTGGGAACAAGAACAAGTTGAAGATTAAGAATAGCTAAATATATGTTTCATTGTTTTTCTCAATGTACTCAGTAATGATACAAAGAATAAAGTTCAAACATTTAAGTTTTTATGCTTTATACGTGGGGGCATTATTTTTATGTAATGGTATCAGTAGCTGGTTATCTGCATTTTACAGTATTGGAGTTACTGACTTGAGCTGTTTTATCTTGCATTGCATAGTTTAAATTGACAGTACATTTGCTTACAAGGTGTTGTTGATGCCGCGGTACTCGTCTGACCAGTCAGATTCTCCCGCCAGAGGGCGGGAATCTCGAAGGAGTCCTCCTATAAGAGAAAGATCTCCTACTCGACGCAAAAGTTCTCGGAGATCCAGGTCACCTGTTAGTACTAAATCTTCTCGTAGGGAAATATCACCTGTAAGAGAGAAACATTCAAATCATGCTCGGTCTCCTAAGAAGGCAGAACCAAGTTCTCCTCGCCCACGTTCTCCATCCCCACGAACAAAACGTTTGAGGAGAGCAGCTGAACGAGAGACTGAGAAAGTAATTGACAAGGAACATGAAAAAAATGGTGGCAGGGAGAGAGAAAAGGTAAGGAGAGCCCAAGATGAGCAAGAGGCCAAGAAAGTAACTAACAAGGAATACGAGAAGAATGGTAGTAGGGAGAAAGAAAAGGTTGGGAGAGCCCAACATGAACGAGAGGCCGAGAAAGTAATTGACAAGGAATATGGGAAGAATGGTGGTAGGGAGAGAGAAAAGGTGAGGCACAGAGAAAAGGTTTCGGACTTGCAAGCTCCAAGAGAAAGAGGTGAAAGAAGGTCAGCAAAAGATGACATTGGTAGGGAATCTTCTAGGTCAAAGCGTGAGTGGTCTACTTCTCCAATAAATCATCGAAGACGCGAGCATTCTGGTTCTCCAGCAAACCATCGGAGACATGAGCGCTCACAGTCCCCAACTGATCGTCACCATAGGAGCAGACACAGGTCGCGTTCGCCTCCCAGAACTTCCAAGAATGGGAAACAGAATGAGGTGCGTAAGTTTAATTGTTATCTTGCTTAATTCCTGCATATTTCAGTTTTTTTTTTCTGGACCTTAAGGATTCTTTGATTTGTAGTCTATTGTACTAAAAGAAAAAGTTACTAATCAAGCCAGCCACTTCTGATAAAGTTAAAATTTCTACTCTAGACCCAAGCTTCTCTTTTTTCTATCAAAAAAAAATAATTATTTTGCTTTGCTGTTGTTATTATATGCTGGTAGCATGAACTTAGCTTATTGCATGAGTAAGTAAATCATATTATTTTTATTACCTCATCCAATCATAGTTATCAAATTGTGAATCCAACCCTTTTTGTAATTTGAGAATTGTAAGATTGGGTTCAGGAATTGCGATTTAATGCAACTCAACAATTTGTGACTAGGATCGACTGATTCTTGGTTTGTTCATGCATTTTCAAACTATCAATCGGTGTGAATCAAGAGGCCTGTGAATTGATCTATATGATTTGAATCATCATTTGTATGTTGCTAACGACTTTGGGTCCTATCATTCCTTTACGTACAATTAGTTTTTTCTGCATAATTTATTCGAAAATCAGATGTACTTTTTGTACATTGTAATTTGTTGATGATAATGGATAATGTATTTCTGGCAATTCCCTAAATTAACTCTGCTGCCAAATCCTGTTTTCAGGCAACAAACTCAGAGGATGCTGAAGAATATAGGTAAGTTGATTTAGCTTTGAGGTTCTTAATGTTATATGGATCGACTGCTGGCCTTTTTTTCCCTCATCAATTACATGATTGTATTTACTGCATTCACTCCTAGAAGTGTCTAAATTCTATTTCACTTTCATGGAGACGGCTAAATGCTCAATTGGATCATTGTTAGTCCCATGCTAAATAATATTAAATAACACCAGAACCCCTATGCTACTAAACACTTAAAGCACTCTCTACTTTCAGTTTGAACAGAGGCACCCCCTATACTGTTGTTTTGAACCCCATTTCTAAGTGTTGTTCATGAATAAAATCAATGTCCAGCCATGCTCCACTGATTCAATAGCCATAAGATATCTTTGATCATATAGTGCATGCTGTTACCTAGCAAGCGTCATATCAAGTACGTTCGAAAGCTCAATTAAAGGGGCTAGAAAAAATCTCTACAGTACATGGGGTGTCTCCTCTGAAATTGATAGTAGAGGCAAACATGTTGTAATCACATGTCAAATGAGTTTTCTGGTGTAATTTATTGTAATTGAAAATTTTACTTGTATCTTTGAGTTGTTGGGCTACCTCAAATGGCATATTGATAATTAACATTATGCTATACAGATCATTTAAGCCTTTTGTTTTCTTTAGTGTCATGAATATAATGCTTAGACATTTCTTGTTCAGGGAAGACGGTAGTTTGGCAAGGATGAAAGCTGCAGAGGAGGCCCTTGATGCAAAGCAAAAGGTAATGACTTGACTTGGTCCCTGGGTGTCTAACTTGCGAGTAACTTGTTTCTTTGATTTACACATAGCATTTCCATGATTATTAATCATTGAAAAAGCTGCAATCTTCTCCTATGTTTGCATTACTTATTTGTTGTGACTTGCAGCAACAGCCTTCATTTGAGCTCTCCGGAAAGCTTGCTGCAGAAACCAATCGCGTTAGGGGTGAGTCTCAAATTTCCTAGTGGAGTTTCTACTTTGAGGGCCTACTTGTTATAAATAATCTCATAAAGGCTTTTACTGAAGTATCGCTTGCATGGATAGGGTTAAAAATAAAAAAGAAAACAAGAAAGAAAGAAAGAAAAAAAAAAGAAAAAAAGAATAAAGTAAAGTAAAGTAAAGTACTCTTGACAGCATAGGTGCCATCCACTATTGACATTTATTTTGCACAAGCAATTTGTGTCCATCCCTTCTTATCAAATAAAGGGACCGTCTTCTTCATTTAAGCCTTATCTACAAACCTAACTTGAGTTTGGAGTTATGAAAATTTTAATTCATTTTAGTAGTTTCTAACTGGTAGATGGATCCCCACCAGTAATATGGTCACCAGACAACTACAAGTATCTATATATGGTCACCATATAACTACAATGAAATCACATGTCCTGGATTAAGTATTACTATCTCTTGCCTAAGTCCTTTTATAGGCATATAGCCAAATCATGATTGCTCGTTGCATTGGAAGTTACTCAAAGTTTGTGGAGAATAATGTGTTCTACTGTTGAACAATCTTACGATTGCGAGGATGCTGCGCCCGCACTACCTTAATTAACTGCATTTGTTCAAACTTTCAGGTATCACCTTGCTGTTTTCTGAACCACCAGAAGCTCGAAAACCAGATATAAGATGGCGCCTTTATGTCTTTAAGGGTGGCGAAGTGCTCAATGGTCAGTTTTTATAATCCTAGTTTGCATATCATCTAACTCATACTTGTTAGGTGGTGTTTCTTTTTTGTGCGTTCCATTACTTTATATTCCTTAATGTTTATATAACTTAATGGACTCGCAATTTCATTAAGTGCATGTGATTTATATCTTATGTCTCCTTCTGCCTTACCTAACTAAATTTTCCATTGGTCTTAACTGAATTCTATTTCCATGGAGAAAAAAAGAAGAAAGAGTTAAATGGTATACTTTCCCAATTAGACCTTGCTGAAAATTTGCTTCTGCACTTCGTGGCAATACCAAAGAACTGCAATTTTGCTACAAGGTATTTATTTATTAGGGGGGGAGAGATCATTACGATACTGAATCATTAACACCCTAGAGGCTAAAACTGTTAAATTAATCTATTTAGTCCCTTGAACTAGCCCCAGTTATGAACTAGATCCCTGGATGTAATTGTCTGCTTCAAATTTGATTGAGAATTAAGCACATGATTGCTTGTGATCAATTTTAACAGGGTTCTAATTCCCATCATAACATCTTTGGTATCCAGATAAGTGTGGCATGCCAAGTATGTTATCATTTTTAACCTGAGTATGCCTATTGAACACCAAGATGTCAAAATTGTGATTGGGATCCTACCTCGGACCAATTGGGGGACATAGATTTGGGTTGTCGGATTCTACAAACTTCGAAGTTTATTTATAATAATGCATGTATTTGCTAAAAGGATCCTTAATATAATGAAAAGAAATGAAAATAAACTAGAAATACCTAAACGCTAGTGTTTTTACCATAAAACATTCGATTGCAATTGATATTATTAAAATATTACATCTTAATTCACTAATGAAACATAAATAAAAAATTCCTTAAAGTAAGAATAAATGAAGAGGATTTCTAGTTTGGCCTTGATATGAATCTCTAAATACAGTACTACGGTGGTAGCCATTGAACAAATTTTGTTTAGTTGTTATGAAATGGTCACCATTGAGATTCAACTTAAAATTTTATGGTTAAACAAAGAAATGACTGATATGAAAAGAAAAAGGGCATAGGAAGAAAATGGAGAGAGAATATGTGAGAAGAATGAATTGGTCAGGTGTGATCATGTGACACATGACCAGTGACCAGTCAAATTTAGATTAAAACTAGAGTCCAGGTGAGTATTTGACATTTAGAGCTAGTTTTAGGAGTCTAATTGATTAAAAAAGGATGTTTTAATACTTGTGGATAAATTTTGCGTTTGTATAGTAGCCTTGAGGACATATTGTGGGCTTGGATTTCATAATGGGGAGTAAACTCCTGTTTTTAAGTTGGATTCCATAATCTCATCACTGGTCTCTAGATAAAACTTTCCAGGAACCTTAGGATCATATGACTTCATTTTATCTGGATCAGTAAAATCCTTTTCCCTCTTCATGTATTGCAATTAGGGAAGAATGCTCAATATGGGATTGAGGACATATTTTGGGTGGTCCTTAATTATGATATTTCAAATTTATTAATGCATAAATTTCAAAGAGGGCTACCAGTTAAAAATGGTTCACAAAGTTATTATGAGCATCCTTGGGCAGAATTTTGCAATCTAGCACATTAGTGGTAGTAGTCAATGCATTCGGTTTTTCTTGCATTTAGAATGTCATCATTTGTGCATTTGACCTCTTTTTTTCTATTTTATCTTTTCTTTCATTTTCCTTTGTTTTGAATTTCTCCTAGATGAAGTTTGGGAAACCATAGAAACTGGCCAGCAACATATATTGGAGGCAATATTCTCTCGTTACTTGTTGATAATTCTTTTCTAACCAAATATGTAGTCCTATTTCGTTATTTTTGGAGTTGAATTTTGGTTACTATTAAACTAATCTTTTGGTAGTCATTTCAGTTATAGACTTAACAAATTTTAACCCAGGCCTTAATATTTCCTTTTTACTGATTACTAGAGCTGGAGACGGCACAAATAATTCACAACTTGAGGACTCTATTTTTTTGTACATTTATCAAAATTCTTTCAGTGAAGAATGATGTTTAGAAAATAAGAGATAACCTAATCTCATAGCCATAGCTTAAACAGCATGACCAATTGTTTGGAGTGTTTGTTTAATTTTGCATATATTCAGCATGGGCCTTTAGGCTGTTTTATATTGAGTGTCTAAGTTATTGTCTGAACAGAACCTCTTTACATACATCGCCAAAGCTGTTATCTTTTCGGGAGAGAAAGGAGGGTGGCTGATATACCTACGGATCACCCCTCCTGTAGCAAACAACATGCTGTAATTCAGTTCAGGTAGACTTACATTATGCCCTTATTTTACTTATCTGATCTATAATTTTTTTTTTCTGACTTCATTTCTTACTCACCAGGCAAGTTGAAAAAGAGCAACCTGACGGCATGTTAAAGAAAGAAGTCAGGTAAACTAAAGTCTTGAGCAAATTTTGCAGGTGACGAATCTTTGCAGTGGACTTTGTTCCTTATATGCATATATCTCAAATCTAATTGCTTCTTTATTCCCATTGGTTTAGGCCATATCTAATGGACCTTGGAAGTACAAATGGAACTTTCATCAATGTAAGACTACTATTGGAGAAACCCCTTGTTCTAATACTTGTTTGCATGCAGTTGCTTATGTTAGCATTTTCTTTTTCTTTATTGCAAGTGAAAGGAATTGTCATGCTTGCCACATTGTTATTATATTTGTTGAACTCTAATAATTCCTGTTTCTCTTCATATTTGCAGGATGATCGCCTAGAACCCCAACGCTATTATGAACTTTTTGAGAAGGATACGATAAAGTTCGGTAACAGTAGGTAGGTTACTATTCATGAATATTCTTCAAATGTTTAGGATCGCAGTATTCCATTATTATTTCGTCCAAATGCTTGGGGACACTACCTGTTCCTCTGCCTGTTGGACTAACTAGTAGTACCCGCACCTCTATTATGGGATTCAAGTACAAAAGATGTGTCCCTTATTGTTTCCTCCTTCCAAACCAAAGCAACACAATTAATTATAGACAGTTGATTTCTTTTATCCATGGAGGCTTTTTTGCCCCGTATTATCCAATTTCAGTTTCCAATATCAGTTGATACTTTATGTGCTGCTAGTAGCTCCAAATTTTAAGTTTTTAGTTGCTGGAAATTCGTTTTGATACTTTTCTTGCCCTGAAGCTTTACATCCATGTATCAAGCTTCTTGCAAATGATCGGCACATCTTTGCTTATCGGTTTTTTTATGCATATTGTGGAGTCAGGCAAAGGGCTTGTTAACTTTCTTAGAGGGAAAGACAATGTTAAAAACAGTAATTGTTTTCTGTTTGGATATTTGTGTGCTAAATTTAATTCTTGGTCGTTGCATCTTATAAAGGGTGTTTAAAGTTTGTTTCCTAGACCCCGGACTGCATCATTTGCTCCTTGTCAAATCATGGGGAATAGAACATAATCTGAACATTTGCGGAATTCTTGCATGATGATTTACAATTTCTTCCTGCTTTCAGTTTGCATTTATAACTTAGTGTACTTTTGTGTCCCGCAAATTTTTGTTATAATTTTAACCAACTTTATGTTCCTTTTCTGATTTGGCAGTCGTGAATATGTAATGTTGCATGAGAATTCGATGGATGAAGGATAGATAAGCATCACCGGGATGTGCAAGTGACGGGGATATATTTTTGGAGAAAAATGTCTATGCGAAGATAACTTTGTTGGTGGATTTTCTTTCTTGTAGTCGGTGATAATGGGTTTTTTGTCTTTTCTCGTCGTAGCATAATTCATAGACAAGGAACTGGTTTTTGTAATATACCAACAAGAAGACGAGGATTCTGCAAGAACTTCGTAACAATTTGGAAACTCTTCAACGCTATGATTTTTACGTTCTCAATTTTTGATCCAGGAATCCAATAGGTTTAGAGTTTAGGGAGTAGTAATTCTTAATGTTGTTATGGATGCAGATTTAAAGCTTGACAATTTGACAGATTGATTGTTTGATGGAATGAAGGTAGACTCAGGTTAGTCTCAAAAGTAAAATAAAATGAAAGTTCTATGTTGAAAAATCATAGCGGAATTGGAAAGTGCAGATTTTTTTTTTTTTTTGGCTTTTTGGCGCCAAGCACGTGAGATGTAACAGTAAATATGGCAATTAAGATTCCGAGATAGAACTTGCACCTTTCCTATTCTCTACTGTTTCCTTTGAGAGAGAGAGAGGTGAAGAACACTGATCTGATCTGATGGAGATTTCCGACTTACCAACTGATTTGGTGTTTGAGATTCTTTCAAGGCTGCCGGTGGAATCCTTGCTCCGATTCGTCGCCAAGCATCTACATCATCTTCTTCGTCTCAGCAATGGCGACGCCACTGATGTCCTTGTTCAACACCATTCCTTGATTCCTGGTAAATCCGGCCTGATATCTATGATGGATATAGTATACAACATCTCCTTGCTCAAACATAACAATGTGGATGAATTGGCACTGGACAATGTGAAGGAGAATCAGAATCATAGTAGCGCGGTGGCGGTCCTGATGGAGGAGTCCAAAGACATACATAAACTGTTTTTGTGGGTCATTGCAATGGCGTAATCTGTTTCACGAGTCTTTATATTGTTCTATGGAATCCCGCCATTAGAGAGTTCAGGATTCTCCCTGAATCCTCCTCCTCCTTTCTCTCTGGCTACCGTGCCGGCCACATCTACTGGGACGCTCTTGGATCTGGCATATAACTTGAGCATCGATTCGTGAAGAGAATAGTTTTGGAAGGGTTTTATTATTGGTTCGGAAAAGTTGAGGAAGTGAAGGGGGAATTTTTCATTCTTTCTTTCGACATGTGCAATGAGTTGTTTCAAACCGTTCCCATACCTAAAGAAGCATCTCAAAAGATTGCAATCTATACGCAGTAGTACTATTATTCGATGAATAGGAGTTTTAGCTGCGGATTGGATTATAGCAAGTGCACCAAACTCACTGTGTGGAAGGAGAATGTTGCTTTAATTTTGTATCCTGCAGATAATAATCAAAGTCGGTTTGATATTTGGTTGGTGGATGATCATCGTCAATGGAAGACAAAATTAAGCTTGGGACCATTTGAGTTCTTTGTTCGTCCATTAATCTTCTGGACAAGTGCACAACTTCTTGTCGAATGTAATAATGGACAATTGGTATCTTACAATATTAAAACTGAACAAGTACAAGACCTTCCGATTCATACATATCTACTTAAGTTGTGGCAGATAGATACTGGCCGTGGCAGAAAACTGACTCACCGTGACAAAATGAAAGGACGTGTCAGATAGAAATGGGCCGTGACAGATAGTTATGGGCCGTGGCAGAAAATTATGGAAAATTATTTATTTTTGAAATTAAAACTGAGCCGTGGCAGAAAACATCCAGCAGCCGTGGCAGAATATTATGGGAAAAAAATATTTTTCAAATTATTTGCCAGCCGTGGCAGAATCCTTAAGGGCCGTGGCAGAATATATACAGCCGTGGCAGAAATTATATAGCCATGGCAGAATATATTAAAATTTTTTAAAAAAATTAATAAGATGTGAGGTATCAAATTCAAATTTTAATAGATTTGATCGATGTAGAGATAGATAAACCGAATCTAACTAAGAAACTTTAGTTAATAGCTTTTGAGTTTGTTAGGTACTTATATCCTCTCTTTTTTTATGTATTATTGTTGCGCTTAAGCTATGGTTAGGTCTAATTGTCTTGACAATTATTAAGAAGATAAATAAAAAAAAAAAACAATTAGTAATATGTGAGGCAGCAAATTCAAATTTTGATAGATTTGGTTTAATAGTTTTTGAGTTTATTGGGGACTTGGATCATTTTTTTTATGTATTAGTTTTGCACTTATCAGACGAAAAGCCAAAGAGAGAAGCTAATAATACTTTGAGTTTTTAAGGTCTTGATTACTTAATTAGTACTATATATAATTGTTATTGCCCATTGTAGACACAAGATTTTTCCCCTCTAAAAATTATCGATCGAGCACCGAAACTCGTTAGCAAGAAACCCAATCTTCACAAAACTTTCTCGAATTCCATTCCTGAAAACACTTTTTGAAAACCCTACAATCAAACTCATCCAAAACGATTTTAGAAAAATAACAAGACATCGCTGTTTTTTTCTAACCAAAATGTCTTGATTTTGACAAAATGTGTCTTGTTCTTGGCT
>JAYMTT010000816.1:0-11346 GCA_036898025.1 Hypseocharis bilobata
TTTGATTCGAAGTGGTTCGCTGAACTGAACCGCACCATGCCTACCCCTACATTTATGTGGTTTAATCTTGACATTTTCAATTGAACATATAGAAACTTATATAAATGTTGAGTTTATTTTATAAACCAATGCACATTTCATGTATTGTTTACTATTCTTCTTGTTCATTTAAAATATAATGTATTTATAATTTTGATATTTTTATCGATATTTATTAGTCTAACACGGGCAATAATCTAGTTTAAATCAGTAAAACAGTTCAAGGTGTTTGGTAGAGACATTTGTATTTTTCCCTCAGAAACTATCCAAAACTTTTTTTTTTGATGTAAATGCTTTTTAGAGGAAACTGCCATATTTATTTATTTTTGTAAGGCAAACGGGGCATGTTTTGGATCATTGATCACTGTAGTAGTATAGCATTAATGGTATGTGCTAATAATGAGCCTAAATGTCGGTAGATTTTTATTATTTGAGCCCAAATTCTTGTCCGAATGGTGTATCTGGCTCTTCTTTAGCACCCTTCGTATTGTTTCTGATATATTTTTTATTTATTTGTATAGTTATGTGTCACAGTGGTGATGGTGTAAGGAGAACGAGATGCTAACGTTTCTGATCAGTTTCATAAGCCCGAATGTTTAGATTTGTTTGTTGTTAATACTTAAGAATAGCACATTGCTGATGAAAAGAATTTTTTTCAGGTCCGCCTTTTTACCTTATGGAGAGAGGGAAGGGAACTGATAATTTTTTGTTATTTCTCACAGTTTATGTTGACTGCGATAATCTACTGGCAGAGTTTTCAAGGATTCGATATTTGCACCTGAAGAATGGCTGATCGCAATGGTAATGTCAAGTCAGCAAATGGAAAGCCTCCGGGGAACGCCAGTCCGTATACTATCAATGTGGATAACTTCAGTAAGCGGTTAAAAATGCTGTATTCACATTGGAATGAGCACAATAATGACCTATGGGGTGGTTCAGATGCTCTTGCTATAGCAACACCTCCACCCTCTGAGGATCTGCGGTACCTCAAGTCCTCGGCATTAAACATTTGGTTGGTTGGCTATGAGTTCCCAGAGACAATTATGGTTTTCATGAAGAAGCAGATTCATTTCCTCTGTAGCCAGAAGAAAGCCTCTTTGCTTGATACCGTGAAAAAGTCTGCCAAAGAGGTTGTTGGTGTTGAAGTTGTGATGCATGTGAAGGCCAAAGGTGATGATGGAACTGGTTTGATGGATAATGTGTTTCGTGCCATTCGTACTCAGTCTAATTCTAATGGTCATGATACCCCTTTAGTTGGATATATAGCAAGAGAGGCTCCTGAAGGGAAGCTATTAGAGACATGGGTTGATAAACTAAAGAATGCGGAATTTGAGCTGAGCGATGCAACAGATGGTTTCTCAGATTTGTTTTCTGTCAAGGATGAAACAGAGCTTACTAATGTGAAGAAAGCTGCATTCTTGACTTCATCAGTAATGAAGCAATTTGTAGTCCCAAAACTTGAAAAGGTCATTGACGAGGAAAAGAAGATTTCCCATTCTTCTTTGATGGATGAGACAGAGAAGGCCATACTGGAACCTTCAAGAATCAAGGTGAAGTTGAAAGCAGAAAATGTCGATATTTGTTACCCTCCAATTTTTCAAAGTGGGGGAGAGTTTGATTTGAAACCAAGTGCTTCAAGCAATGATGAGAATCTTTACTATGACTCTACCAGTGTGATCATATGCGCAGTTGGATCACGCTACAACAGCTACTGTTCTAATGTTGCTCGAACATTTCTTATAGATGCTAATTCTATGCAGAGTAAGGCTTATGAAGTCCTTCTTAAGGCCCAAGAAGCAGCAATAAGTGCTTTGAAATCTGGGAACAAGGTCTGTGCTGCATACCAAGCTGCTCTTGCAATAGTTGAGACGGATGCCCCTGAATTTGCTGCAAATTTTACCAAAACTTCAGGAACTGGAATTGGCCTTGAGTTCCGTGAGTCAGGGCTCAGTCTCAGTGCCAAGAATGAACGAATTTTGAAGCCAGGCATGGTTTTCAATGTATCACTTGGTTTTCAGAACTTGCATACAGAGACCAACAACCCAAAGACTCGGACATTCTCAGTGTTGCTGGCAGATACAGTCATTGTGGGTGAAAATGTCCCAGATGTAGTGACATCCAAAAGTTCTAAAGCTGTGAAGGATGTGGCATACTCATTCAATGAGGATGATGAAGAAGAAGAAGAGCGCCCAAAAGTCAAAACTGAGGCCAAAGGAGGTGAGACTACCTTGTCCAAGGCAACACTTAGGTCAGACAACCAGGAGATGTCAAAGGAGGAGCTACGAAGGCAACATCAGGCAGAACTTGCACGCCAGAAGAATGAAGAAACTGCCAGGCGCCTTGCTGGCGGGGGATCCTCGGGGGCAGATAATCGTGGTGCCACAAAGACAATAGGTGATTTGATTGCATATAAGAATGTCAATGATATGCCCCCATCCAGAGAATTGATGATTCAGGTTGACCAAAGGAATGAAGCCATCCTCTTGCCAGTTTATGGAAACATGGTTCCATTCCACGTTGCCACTGTGAAGAGTGTGACCAGCCAGCAGGATAGCAACCGAAATTGCTATATCCGGATAATTTTTAACGTGCCGGGTACCCCTTTCAGTCCTCATGATTCAAACACTCTTAAGTTTCAAGGTTCAATTTATTTGAAAGAGGTTTCATTTCGCTCCAAGGATCCCAGGCATATAAGTGAAGTGGTGCAGCAGATTAAAACCCTTCGCCGGCAGGTTGCCTCCAGGGAGTCAGAGAGAGCTGAAAGAGCTACCTTAGTTACTCAGGAGAAGCTGCAACTTGCAGGGCCTAAGTTCAAGCCAATAAGATTGACTGATCTATGGATTCGTCCCCCCTTTGGCGGTCGTGGAAGAAAGCTGACTGGTTCAGTTGAAGCTCACACAAATGGTTTCCGATATTCTACCTCAAGGCCTGATGAACGTGTGGATGTTATGTTTTCTAACATCAAACACGCATTTTTCCAGCCGGCTGAGAAGGAAATGATCACTCTCCTGCACTTTCATCTGCATAATCATATAATGGTGGGAAACAAAAAAACCAAGGATGTGCAATTCTATGTTGAGGTGATGGATGTGGTCCAGACGCTGGGAGGTGGAAAGAGATCTGCCTATGACCCGGATGAGATTGAAGAAGAGCAGCGTGAGAGGGATCGCAAGAACAAAATTAATATGGATTTCCAGAACTTTGTGAACCGAGCAAATGATCTATGGGGGCAACCCCAATTCAAAGCATTCGACCTGGAGTTTGATCAGCCATTGAGAGAGCTTGGCTTCCATGGGGTACCCCACAAAGCCTCGGCTTTCATTGTCCCAACTTCAAGCTGCCTGGTTGAGCTTGTAGAGACACCCTTCGTGGTAATTACTTTAAGTGAAATTGAAATAGTTAACCTGGAGAGAGTTGGTCTCGGGCAAAAGAATTTTGATATGACTGTTGTATTCAAGGATTTCAAGCGGGATGTGTTCCGTATTGACTCTATCCCCTCAACATCACTAGATGGCATCAAGGAGTGGCTTGACACGACTGACCTCAAGTATTACGAGAGCAGGTTGAATCTCAACTGGCGGCCTATTCTGAAAACAATCACAGATGATCCAGAGAAGTTCATAGAAGATGGTGGATGGGAGTTTTTGAACATGGAGGCCAGTGATTCAGATTCTGAGAACTCAGAGTCAGACCAAGGATACGAGCCTTCAGACGTGCAATCTGACTCAGGATCAGATGATGAGGAAGCTGACAGCGAATCTTTAGTGGAATCTGAGGACGATGATGAAGACGACTCTGACGAAAACTCAGAGGAGGAGGAAGGAAAAACATGGGAAGAGTTAGAAAGGGAAGCAAGCTACGCAGACAGGGAGAAAGGAGATTCCTCGGACAGTGAGGAGGAGAGAAAGAGAAGGAAGATGAAGGCATTTGGGAAGGCTCGGGCTCCTGACAAGAGGCCCCCTCCTGGCGGAAGCCTCCCCAAAAGGCCCCCTCCCGGTGGCAGCCTTCCTAAAAGGCCCCCACCTGGAGGGAGTCTTCCCAAAAGGCCACCTCCTGGTGGCGGCCTTCACAAAAGGCCCCCTGGTGGCAGCCTTCCCAAGAGAACCAAATTAAGGTGACAGAAGTGTCTTTTCTTGTTCTGACTCTTCCATAGACTATACAGCAGCATCAGCAACAGCTGTAGATGGTAGTTGGATAACTTCGAGTAAGAGGTCTTTTATTGTGGAAATGTTTAAAGAAGGTTCTGGCTGTATGACTTTTATATTTATGTTGGGTATTACTTGTTATGGGCTTTCCTTTATAAAATGGTAAAAGTTTAAGTTTTCATTAAAGGTATAAATATCAGATGCATGAATCTTTTGGAAGCTAGAACATAATCTATATTTGTATTTATACTACTTATAGTTACAATATTTGAGCTAGAGTCTCCAAATATTGTTATCTGTAGTGCCTTGTTGACATTGATACTTCCACTATACTGTTACATGCCTGTCTTGGTCGAAAAGATAATAGATAAAAAAACAAGGGAATTGAAAGATCAGTTCAGCGCCCGGAAAATGCTTTTGACATCAAGTTCCTGCAAAACTAGTTATAGCAGTCGAATCAAATGAAACATACCCAAGCCCTCTCTTAAATCTGCAGGTTCAGAGAAACTGAGTTTCCCTGATACTTAGGCCGATGAAAAATGTCATAGTTCTGGAGGGAATCTTTGTGAAATTGGAGAGATGAGTGACACAAGAGTCAATCACCCTGCTTGTTGAACTGGTGAGAAAAGTGATAGTACAAGGAGTAGAAATATTTGCAAGGTTACAGAAAAAGAAATGGATGGCATGGGAGATGAAGATAATATCGTACATTTTGCATCAGCAGAAGCCTGTGCAATGGCATTGAGCCAGGCTGCTGAACCTGTTGCATATGGAGAGAGTGAAGCCTCTGATGCCAGGTATGTCATTGGATCTTGTATTGCACACTCGAAGTGTATATAATGTAATAAATTTATAATTTATTTAATTTAGGATATGTTTTTAGTGATTTTCTTTTACCCAATGTTGTTTAGCATATAATGTTCTGTGTCTGAATCTGGAATAATTGTTCTGCCACCTCCTCCTATCCTGTGGATGTTGATTGTTGACCTAGTGGAGACCCTGGAGGAAGAAAATATGATTGAACCGGAACTTTCTCCTTTAAAGTGGCCCAAAAACCTGCTATACCACATTCTGATTTGTATGATTCTGGGATTCATCGTATGATGCTCCCTGAGGGGTTCAGTTTCAGTGTAAGTTCTCTGTTTAGATTAATACCATTATCTCTTTATTTCATCCTTTCTGATTTACGCTCGGCAGCATTCAATCTTTGATGTCTTTTAGTCATCACCTTTTACGACAATGTGGGCACGACTCTTTGCATGGATATCAGCATTATTTCTTGCTTATATTATGTGGGAGATGGAAGCTTCGATGAAGAGTATTTATCGGTTAATGGGAGGATCTCCCCCAAAAGATTGTCTAGACTGATAGCTGCTCTTCTGAATCAAGCATACTCTTGCTGCTGGCTGTCTTGCTCGGGCTTTGCCTGGGCTTATTTTTTATCTCATGCTGACAACACCAGTATCAATTTTGAAGCAAGGAATGGTATTAATACTTTAATTCTATAAAACTTTCCAATATCAGGCTGATAAGATAAAGGAATCTGCTTCCTTATATTAAATTGAGAAAATGTATTTATATTTCAGTCTTCTGGATCTGATATGTACCTTAGAATACCCTCTTTTTTCATTTATACTTTGAATCTGAAAATAGATGAGCAATTCTAGAACAACAAGTTGAATTTGATTTGTCAATTGCTTGATTCCTAGGCATTGAGATATTTTTCGATCTGAGACTTGTTATGTGGAATGGAGAAGTAGGTTTTGGTTTTACAAATCTTCTTGATGAGCTATTGTTTACAAATACCACATTTGGATGAAGGAAATGCTTTTCATCGGTGAAGTGTTCCTTAGAAGTTTTAAGTGCAGGGGCCCTTGTTGGAGACAATGTCTTTTTGCAACACGTTGCAGCATTCAGAAAAAAGGTAAGTGGTTGTTCTTCTGTCACTGAATTTTTGCACTTAGTCAATATATCTACTAATTAGAGGACCTTGTTTTACAAGGTGAGACTCCAAGATCTATATGTTCTATCTTATTATCTATTTTGAATTACTGACGTTGTGCATACAATATAAGACGTGAAAGATAGATTTACAATGATGTCCATCTTGGATCTGCTTGACTTTACAGTTACCATGTCCATCATGGTGAAAGAGCTTTCAGGTGGTTCACTGAACTCCATTAAGTCTCAATGATATGTACAATTTCTCGTTACCTTTTCCCCTTTATAACGTACTCAGAGATGTAGGTATTCTGAATTCAAATTCTTCAGCCATGTTTTAGAACAGATAAAGGTGAATGAGTTTAGAAGTTAAGTGTTTCAATTATATTTTTATTTCGTGGACATGGGGTTTATCTGCTGGAATGCTAAGTCATTATGGTTGAAGTATTCTCAATTGGTGCCTTTTGAGATATACATTACACTGATACACCCACCCATTATACGTATATATTTTATATATGAGGTTGAGTGTCTTGAGTTAATTCCACCAACCTACGAAATTAGGGAACGTGTCAAATAAGAGGTAGGTGTGGAGGTGGAGGCAAAATGATACACTTATAAAAATCTTTTAGTTCCGTAAACTGTGTTGTGACATAAGGTTCCCTAAAGTTCCAAAGAGCTAAGACTGGGATTGTGAAAGTATTTGATTTTGTACAGTACACGACTATTAACTCTTGTTATGTTGTATCTAAATGTTCACATTCTTGGAAATTGACTTGTGCTTGTAAGTTTAGATTATTAACTGCTTTTTTGCCTTTCGCATTGGCTAAACAGGTATAGAATGATGCCCAAATAAGTAGGGAAGAGAATGAGGTCCTGAAAGATCTAAATATCTCATAATCTCATTTGTTGGCGCTCCTCATTTTTTCTGCAGACTGGAGCTTGGTTAAACAGAACTCCACAGGTAACATATTAATGATCCATTTAGTTTTTCCTGTCAATTGTGGTCTTCATAATTTCCCCATTTCACTTTAGAGGAAATATTTCCACTTCATGTAATTTGCAGAATGACTCTAGTGTGATTTTTTTTATAAAGAAATTTCTTTTCTAGAACAAATAGTGGGAAGGAGGATCTTCTATGGCATCTTCTGAATCTTTTATTTAAGTAGTCCTCTTCAGATTTGCTCAAATGAGATGTAGGTCCTGGGCCAATTCCAAAGATTAGGCTTTGTTTTTGGTGCAGTAAGAGAGCAGAAGAACGTAGGCTAGTGAGAATTGAAATCCTTTTTCGTCATACTGAGCATGGGAATTGGTCCAAATCAGTGTCAGTCTCTGGCACTTGAGTTTTTGAATGGTCTCGTTGTTATGGGTATCTGCTGATTTTTTTCTCACACTTTGTTGTACTTCATCGTTCTTCAAACACCTTATATCTTGCTTTTTCTCACACTTTCTCACAACTTCCCGCACTTCCTAACATTTTTGGAACTTGCATTTTTTTTTCTCTTTATATTAACGAGCGTTTTCTCACTTTCTTCAACTCTCTCTTGTAAAAACACATGATTGATGCACATTTTATGAAAACAAAACATAGTTCCGGGTATATTAATTCATTCTAGTTGAAATCCATGTTTTAGTTGTAAAAAGTCCAAGTAGAGAAAAATTGACATGCGTAATTGATGTAGAATGTGTTGCTGAAGCGTGTCTGAACCAAATAGAGCATCAAAAACCTAAGAGGGGTACACATAGGGCGTATTTCACATTCTAACTTCAAATGAGTATCATATTCACTTCCAAAGTTTATTACGACTAGTGAGGTGCTGTGTGAAAGCTAACGAGAAACTTTACATGTTGGACCAAACCAAAGTTCATTTCAACCTGTAAGATGGGACCTGAAAGCCAACGAGAAACTCTACGTGTTAGACCAAACAACTATGCACTTGGAGCTTTTTTCTAATCCTAAAAAATCAATCATCTTCTATGAGTTTTGGACAATTAGTGAAAGTTTATTGGTTTGGGGCTTATTTTGTCTATTTTAGTTAGACTTTTCATTGTTGTGCTTTGGTTGCTGTATTAGCTATAGTAATTATGGTCACACTCCTATAAACCATATTTAGACATTCTCTATTTCGGTTGAAAAACATAATATTATTATTTGACAAATAGTTCTTGTGTAGAATATGTATCTTTAACCTAATAGATTCTAGGAGGTTATTGACATCCAATTCTGCGTTGTTAAAGGTTTATTTTACTGATTTTGGGTAATGGTGACTTGTAGCAGACTCGCTGGAGTTGAGGAATGAAGATACATTAGCAAAGATCATATGGGTCCAATAGAGTTTAAGAATGTTAATTGTTAATGCTGATGACTTGATTGCAACATTTCTCATATTTCGGAGATAAATTGATTACTTGTAAAAAAAATAGGGACAAAGTGACAAGTAAAGTTCAAGGACCAAAATGTTTAAAAGCCCAAGTTTTTTGAGATTTTAATAAGAAAGGTGAATTTTTTGTCATACGTTTCGTAAAACTAAATGAGAGAGTGAAAGCTTATTTTTATTTAAATGATTCCGATTTCCCATGTAGTTAGGTAAGAAAGTCATTTTTTGGGATTGAGGAAAGTTTAGAAATTTTAGAGGACAAATATGCCTCCGCTATTTTTCAAGTTAGACAATTTTGCCCTTGCCTCTCTTAACCAATACCTAATATATAACTTCTCAAATACTAAACCCTAGCCTCCTCTCTTAGCCAATACCTAATATATATCTCCTCAAATATCGAACCCTAGTCTTCATCCTTGTTGCTAGTCGTCACGATCTGCTATTGTCGATTGTAGGAGGTCGATTACTCATATCAACCATCATCGTCTGTCGCCAGCTACCCTCCTCATCTTATCGAAAAGAGTAAGATTTGTTTAAATTTTAGTTTTTATTATTTTCATTACATTCCATTTTTTCCAGAATTTTACTTGCATTCCTTGTGGATTTACATTTATTGATAATCTTTTAAGTAAATTGAATCACATGAATGTAGATTTTGTTTAGTTTTATTGTTCGATTAATTGTTAAAGTTCGAATTAAACATGTGCTAATTGTAGCGATTTTCTTAATCATATGATATATTGAGGTGAGAATTGTATAATTTGATAACTAGTAGCTTAAAATTATGAAAACTAGAACTTTAATTTGGGCTTTTTAATTTTGTTGAACTAAATGAAGTGGTGTTTGGAACTACAATATTTTTGTTTTTAAAGATTTTAGAACTTAAGAATCTGGTTTGTCAGTTTTTTGTCAGTTTTTGACAAAAAAATCTGGTTTTTTTTTTTATATGATTCTTAAGATTTTTTTCGAACCGGTTTATCGCCAGAGGATTGATTTTATGGTTTTTTTTTCCCTCTATTTCATAGAATAAAAATGTCCAAAGCTATATTCAATATAATAATATCTGATCCCAAGGAAAAACCTAAACTAACCTGTTGATTCTGTTATAAAACCTTGAACAAGATCACACCCCTTTCAACCAACTCTTGATCCTATTCCTAGCCCAATCTCCTAGAGAAGCATATATTTGCAAGTTTCTCTCTCTAGAGGAAGAAGAAGCTCTTTCTCACTCTAAAATTTGAATTTGAATTCAATTGTTCAACTCTTCTCCTCTAGCTAGGTTCTTCAGAATTTTATTCTTTTATATGTAGTGATCAGGCTTTAGGTTTGTGGAGGAGGTGTAGAGGCCAAGTGATAGCCGTTGAGGTATTGTACACTGCTGGTTCTGTCTTCTATCTTTTATTTCTTAGCTGTAGTCCCTCAATCATCCTGTGAAAGTCGAAGTCAGTGAACTGAATGTCTTTCTTGTTCTTTCCATTTCCTCAGTCAATCTTTCTAGAATCGTACAACTCTGTATTATTCACACCAATCACCTATTGACTCGTCTTCATTCTTGCATCCCGAGTCTAGCAACTCAGTATACTTCGTCGTACAACCCAGCATGCTTACGTAACCTTCACCTATTTGTTTTGTTCGAACCCACGACTCAATCCTTCTTCAGTTCTCGTTCCAACTTCCATCCATTGAGACTTGCTTTACCATCTTAGGCTGAAGTGATTTTTAGTGACAAAGTTGTAGTTGAATAAGGACAGTTCTTTTTTACTTCCTTAGCAATTTTGTTTTCTTTTCAGATGATTCATTTATGGATTCTCCAATCTGTCTGGCTCTTCCAATACAACTTCTTTGCAACCCATTTCTTCTAAACCATCTTCAAAATGATTTATTCTCAACTCTTGACCTTTTTCTTAAAGTCTTCATGCTTCATCACTTCTAACATCTTCATCTCATCAAGCTTCATCCTTTAGCTCTTCATGTTTTAAAAATCTTCTTTTTTTTTTTTTTTAACCACAAGTATCCCCACACCTTTTGAGTGTGAAACTAAATCTCGTTCGGATGTGTGACTGCCCCTTCCAACAAATACTTTCCTGCAGACTCAAACCTCTGACCTTGCAGATGCTCCTTAACTACTGAACTCAAGCGGGTTTTATCACTTGAACCACAACATGTTGATTATGTCCTAAAAATCTTCATATGCTAGCTAACTTTTTTAAATTGACAAATCATCCTGTTCAAGCTTCGGATCCTTAATTCAGTCTTCAACCTGAACATCCTTGAGATCTTATTTGTATCTTTTCTATCACTCTACAGTTTCTGGAAACAAGACTTGTCAAGGATATTTTTCCTCGGAATCGATTATGCACTAAGTTGTTGTCCCTATCTTTCTTTTCCTCCAATTGTTAGTCTAAACAATACATGCAGCATATAAAACTAAATAACATAGAGAACTATCCTGTATATTATCAATATGAATACATAATAATATCATCATCATCAAAGGAATGACGTATACATGTCAACAACGTATCTCTATTTGAAAATTGAGTCAATTTTTTTTAAGAAAAATGTTTCACATCAACAAAAAATTGCCTCTTCATCACTCTTAATTGTTCAATTAAAAGGACAGTGACGGTAACAGTTAATTGAACCTATTTTTGAAGTTTAAAAACGCAACTGTTCTTGTTCGGTGTCAACTAATTTGCCAAATTGTCGAAAGCTCAACCACTTGTTAGAGTTTTAATACCTAACTTATTTTATATTCAACTATATGAAATTTAAGAAAACAAATTAAAAAACTCTTAACAAACATAAATTTTTGTTTTTTTTTATTTTGCAAAATAAATAAA